>JAOXYD010096207.1:0-11861 GCA_028565735.1 Pinacopodium congolense | reverse complement strand
CCAATCTTCATGTTTAAGCTCCCTAATGCAAAGTAAACATAATAACACATAAATAGAACATTTAAGCACTAAAATAGTGTTAAATTAACATCAAATAACATAAAAAAATACTACAAATTTAACCCCTAATAACAGACACTCTTAGATGGACTATGGCTGGTCTGAAAGGGATTATCCCATCATTTTGTATATTGAATTTCATTATAAGATAGAGTTAAAGAAATTAGGCAAACTCAAATAAGGTTGAACCCACCAATGATGGAGATAGTTAAGAAGGAGATTTTAAAGCTCCTTGATGTTGCAATAATTTATCCCATTTTAGACATTAAATGGGTAAGTCTGGTTCAGGTGGTTCCTAAGAAAATCGGAGTGACTGTAGTAGAGATGCTTTAGGTGAATTGGTGCCTACCCATGTGCAAAATGAGTGGAAGGTTTCCATAGATTATAGGAAGTTAAATTATTCTACTTGAAAATATCATTCTCTATTTCCTTTTATTGACCAAATGCTTGAAAAATTAGAAGGAAAACTCAATATTATTTTTTAAATGGTTATTCAAGTTATCATCATATTACTATTACACCAAAGGACCAAGACAAAATGACTTTTACATGTTCTTTTGGCACCTTTGCATATAGAACGATACCATTTGGATTATGTAACACACTAGCCACATTTAAAAGGTGTATGGTAAGTTTTTTTTCTAATTATGTGGATGATTGAAAAGTTTCTCTGGATAACTTTATAATCTATGGCGAGTCTTTTGATCCTTTCTTGATTATCCTTTCTTGATTAACCTTAAGAAAGTTTTGAAATGTTACATTGAAACTAACTTGATTTTAAATTACAAAAAAATCTATTTTATGGTTGATAAAGGGATAATCCTGGGTTATATAGTGTCTTCTAGGGGAATTGAAGTTGATAAGGCTACAATAGAAATTATTAAATCTCTTCCTTACCATATTAGTGTACGGAAAGTACATTATTTTCTTAGACATGCAAGTTTCTATTGACTCTTTATTAAAGACTTTTCAAAGATCACTCAACTTTTATGAAAGTTACTTAAAAAAGATGTGGAGTTTTATTTCAAAGAAGCATGTTGGAAAGCATTTGATGAATTTAAAGAGAAGCTAATTTCTACTATAATAATCTGGCTCCTAAATTGGAGTTTGCCATTCGGGCTGATGTGCGATGCAAGTGACTATGCAGTAGGGGTTATTTTAGGACAAAGAATAAATAAAGCACCATATGTGATTTATTATGCTTCCACGATGCTGAATGATGCTCAAAATTTTTTATAATAATAAAAAAAGAATTGTTAGTAGTTGTTTTTAGGTCAAAGAAGTATTAATCATATTTATTAGGCACATATGTAATATTCTATTCAGATTATACTGCATTGAAACTTTTGTTGTTTAAAAAGGAAGAAAAACCACTTCGAGTTAACCTTATCTTTATTGAGCAGGTGATGGCACTAGATATTAAGAGTAAGTTCGACATCAAGGGTTTCTTCCGATCCTTTGGGTAGGGCCCCGTACTTTGCATTAACAGACCTTAATTCTTAACTCTAGTTCGAGAATTCTTCACTAACATTAAGGACAAGGGATAAGAAGAAATCATCAAGATTTGGACATCCATTCAAGGGAAGCATTATATTTCTCATCACTATTTATCTACACTATTAGGTATACCCGATAATGGTATGGTATACAAGCATCAGCATGATACTACATCTCGACTCAATCAAGTCTTATCAAATCTAGATTTTTACTACATCACAGCCTGCTATAACCTAGACTTCCTAACAATTCATAACGAATGTGATTGCCTTACATTGAAACTTTATGCCTGTGAGTGGATCATTATCATACTCCTCAGTGCTAGCATGCAACCTTGAACAAACAAGCTCAATGAGGTACACTTTAGTGACTATATATTATATTACATGCTTAATGGTTTAGGATTGTTGCTTGGAATATTGTTGGGGGTTCATGATTCCTTATATGAGGAATTTTATGTGATACAAATGTTTTGTGATACAGTCACAAGGATAAAGCTTTGTGCTTCCCTCGTCTAATTTTAAAGATGCTGACTAAGATGTAAACTTCAAAGAGAAGCTACTAGTACTTCCATCTAATACTATTACTTTCTCATCATTAGAGGTTTGAAAATTTAGACATGTCAAATGGTAATAGAGAAGCTTATCTCAATATACTCTGAGGACTCCCGAAAGATTAGATAACTTGATCGCTTCAAGAACACATCTTGTAGCATATGATGAGTTTACCAAGGATCTTGTCGAGTTAGCCCAACCGAGTTCGCAGCTATTTGTGATCATAGAAAGACAACCACATGTATAATCTAAAACTCCAACAAGATAAAACAAAATAAATAATGAGAAAAATAAAAAAATAAAATCTAAACTATTCAACCCAATATCCTTAGTATTAACAAACTAGATTCCTTGGCAATAGCACTAAAAACTTGTTGTAATCTAACTATACTATAATTTTGATTGATCTAATCCTAAATAAACCAAAGACAAGTTTACCTTGTCAATAAGTAATATAAAATGATGGATCATTGATTAATATCTCCCTAGGACTTTGAGCATAATACTATGTTAATTAGTGTTTAATTATCTAGATAACCCTAAATTGATTAATTATTAAAAATAAAAAGGTACTAAGTAAAATAAAAAGAAATAAAGTTCATTCTAAACATGAGCTAGTATAGTTAGGGCATCATTAGATAGATTTAGGGCATTCATCCCCAAAAAAAGATACATCCAATAGTCATGGATATATATATATTCTTTTAAACTCAATTTATCTATTTTGTCTATAAATAAATTGGAATAAAAGGCATTAATCTCGAGAAGCTTAAATGTAAGTTTATTATATTTAAAAACCCTTACAAAAGACCTTAGAACTTGTTCCACATTCAATTTCAATTGTGTAGCCTAATTATTCTTCTAATAATTAAAAGCCAATGGTCATAGATCCCTTAATTATCTAAAAATCCCACTAAGATGGCCAATCTAAGGAAGATTAATTTAACCACTTTAACTAGATAAAAATCATCCAAACATGTAAAACCTATCAAATTCTAACCCTAATTACAATAATTTAAGCACAAATGTTCAAGAATGAAAACAAAAATATAATAAGAAAACATATATCCATTTATGAAAAACAAAGACTCGTTACAAAATAAAGGAGAAAGATGAAGGAATAAACCAAAATTGGTCCTTTCCGTTGGAATCCCACTCTTCAATCCACTTTGAATGCTCTTAAAGAGTCCAATCCATTAACCCAATGTAAAGAAAGAACAAAAAGAAAGACTAAACCATTACTTAAGAAAAAGAACAAACTTAACTCTCCTTCTTCAATCTTAAAATATCTCCCTTGCTATGTGTTTTTGGCTCCTTTTTATATATCTTTGGTGGCTACTAGGGTTTGGAGGATGCCCACAAGTGTTTTGTCAACTTTGTCCTTCAAAAATATCAAAAAATGTGCAATAGTTATTTAAGTGGTAGTTTCTTTTACTGCTAAATGACGCCGTGTAAAGCCGCCATTTATCTCCAAAAATCAAGCTTTAATGGCAGTTAATAGGACATTAACAACATTGTTATACACTGATAGAAACTACCGTTGATCTACAGTTTTGCACCATTCTTATCCCTTTTTGCTCTTATTTCAATCCATAAGCTCTAAAACCATATTAAACCTGAAACTTAAAAAAAAAAAGTGCTCATGAATAGCATGAATGTATACTTTTAATGGGTAAAAGTGATATAAATTATGCTTTAAATCTCATATAATTTACCTATTAACACTATGGGAGTACTTAAGATCCTTTAGTCACTACCCTGATCCTTTATAGGAGTAGCGATACAAATTTAGGAGTTTATTGCATTTTTGCTTTTCTTTTGTGTTTTTCTTAAGTTCTATTCACTTTGTATATGTAGAGGATGATTTACTAGGAGGATAGTTTATAGGATTTATAGGATCCTTTGTCATGGTATCATTAATATTTTGATATTAAAATTTCTAATTTATATGTATTGTTTCTTAAATTATAGGTTCATTTCAAAGAGGATGAGTTTTGTATAAAAAGGATCAAGTGTGGGTGATTTCCCAAAAAAAAAAACATATATTTACTGGTTGCATTACTGTCATATATGAATGACCTTATTGCAAACTTAGGAGAATCATGTGATCCTTTAACAATATTGTTGTTGTGCGAGTAGACTACTGTTGAAGTCTACTGAACAAAAAGATGAATATTGTGGGTTCTGAACAACATCATTGATCTTTAACTTCAAGGACTGTTGATGTCTCCAAAGGCATGTTCCAGTAAAGGATTCAAGGACAAATTGGACATGTCGCTCCCTAAGCCACTCAAAACGTAATTAAAACATATATAAGCATCTTTTGGAGACTATGTAGAGATCTTTTAATCGGCATTTGTTAAACTTTTAGCTAGTTTTCATAGATTTTTATATTTCTTCGTATTTTCTTCTTTAATTCATTATAATAGGTATTTAACATTGCTTTCAAGGATTCCAAGGAGTAGTCAATGAGATTCAAGATTAAAGGTTAGTTTATGTTTTAATTAGGTTTTGTCAAACTTTTAGCTAGTTTTCATAGAGTTTTATATTTCTTTGTATTTTCTTCTTTAATTCATTATAATAGGCGTTCAACATTGCTTTTAAGGATTCCACAGAGTAGTCAACGAGATTCAAGATTAAGGTTAGTTTATGTTTTAATTAGGTTTTGTCTAACTTTTAGCTAGCTTTCATAGAGTTTTATATTTCTTTGTATTTTCTTCTTTAATTCATTGTAATAGGTATTCAACATTTTTTTTAATGATTCTAAGGATTAGTCAATGAGATTTAAGATTAAAAATTAGTTTGAAGCGTAATCTAGCATATTCTTAAACTTAAATTTCAATGTATTCTTCACTCTTTATATTTTAATCAATGGATGTGTATTTTATGCTTAATTCTTAGTTTTTATTGATTAAAGTGAGTAGCTAAATTTGTTGAATAGTTAATGTTAAGATGTAGAGGACCTATTGTGATGGATTTAGCTATGAGAAATAGGAATAAACCTTTGGCTAGCATAATTAGACCTAGAGTTAACGCGAATAACTTTGAAATCCCTTACTAGATTATTTCCATGGTCAAGGCCTCACAATTTTGAGGCTCAACTCTAGAAAACCTTAATACATATTTAAAGGCCTTTTTAGATATTTATGATCTTTTTCATCATAATAAGATTTGAAACAATGTTATCAAACTTAGTCTATTTCCTTTCTCCCTTAAAAACAAAGCTAGAACTTGACTCTTTACCTTCTGGCCTGGTTCCATCACCACTTAAAATGAGTTTATGAAGCTATTTCTAGTGAAATTGTTCCTATTAGCTGCCAAGATATTAAAAAAGAAAATTAAGATAATATCCTTTGTTCATTATGAGAATGACAGTCCATTTGAGATTTAAGAGAGGTTTAGGAAGATGATGTCTAAATTCCCAAGTCATAGATTTAGTATGTGGTAAGAAGTTGACATATTCTATACTAGTCACCTTTCTACTTGTAGTACTATAATATTGTCACTAGAGGTAACCTAATGACGAAAACACAAGATCAAGCATATAAGTTAATAGAGGAGATAAAAACTAATGGTTTCTAATACAATTCTAAGCATCACCTTAGGAAGCCATATAGAATTCTCACAATCAATGATACTATAGCTTTTGCAACATAAATAGAAGTCCTTAATAAGAAGCTTGATAGTTTAGCTAGTGGAGTTGGTAATAATGCACTAAGAGGTCAAGTTGTGTGTGAAAATTATGGAGATAACTCCATTCATCCCTATATTGTCAAGTAGGAAGCCCTTTTTACCCATGAGCCTAAGTAAGCCCAATACATAGGGAATTTCAATGGGTAATAAGGGAACCAATTTTAAACACTTATAATCTTGGGTGGAGGAACCATCCAAACTTCTCCTAGAGCAATAGTCAAAACTACTAACAACCTCTATAAGCCAATTCTTAAAGAGTCCCACTATCTAACTTTAGAGCCAATGCACCTCAATTATAAAACAAACCTAGTTTTGAGGATATAGTTATAAAACATATCCAGTCTAATAAGTCTAGGATGAAAAATCATGAGGGTTTAATTAGGAATTTAAAGTCTCAAGTGAGCTTGATTGTACAAATTTTACAAGAGAGGCTACCCAGTAAGGCACCTAGTGCTATTGAAGCTAATTCTAAGAAACATGTTAAGGATATTACTTTGAGGAGTGGTAAGGAAGTGGAAGGTATAAGTTTAAAAAGAAGTTGGAGAGAAGAGTGAGTAGAAGGTGGTGGAAGAAGGAAAAGATAAAGGAGTAGAAATTGAGAAGGAGGAGCGACCTAGGTTATTTGTCGATCCTAATGTGTAACTTTGTAAGATTAGGATTTCAAACCCTCAAAGAATTAAGAGTACCTACTTGGATAAATAATTCATGAAGTTCTTATAAGTGTTTAAGCAATTAGGTATACATATTTCTTTTATTAAGGAACTAGTTCAAATGCCATCCTATGCTAAGTTTTTAAAGGATATTATTTCAAATAAAAGAAAGCTTAGGAGTACGAGATTATCAACCTTAATGAGGAGTGCTATAATATTTTACTTAGGAAGATTTCTTTAAAACTTAAAGACCTTAGGAGCTTCACTATCTCATACATTATAAGTAACTTGCATATAGATAAGGCTTAAATAGATCTTGGAGCAAGTATAAATTTGAACACCTATGTTTATATTTAGAAAATTGTAATTAGAGGAATAAAAGAGTTTAAGGGCACCATCATCTCATTATAATTATTCAATCAATCTGTCACCTATCTAAGAGGGATCATAGAGGATGTACTCTTTA
The DNA here is from genome assembly GCA_028565735.1 of Pinacopodium congolense. Classification (NCBI taxonomy): domain Eukaryota; kingdom Viridiplantae; phylum Streptophyta; class Magnoliopsida; order Malpighiales; family Erythroxylaceae; genus Pinacopodium; species Pinacopodium congolense. The sequence continues at coordinate 4,941 of JAOXYD010096207.1, read as the reverse complement.
AAGTGGACAAATTCATTTTCCTTATTGATTTCCTAGTTTTAGATATGGAAGTAGATAAGTATGAACCTATCATCTTAGGAAGACCATTAATGGCCACTGTTGGAGTCATTATGGATGTTAGGGAAGGAAAGCTAATTTTAAAGCCCCAGACTAAGGATATAGTTTTTAACAGTTTTTAACTCATCCTATAGTTCCTTCAGGACTGGCTCATGCAACTACATTAGAATAAGGATAAAGGAGCCTAAATGTTGTAAGGCTCTTATTATACTTAAGGATAAAGTTAAGCCTAAGGGTTTAAGAATTAGTGAAAAGATAAGGATCTTAGATTGATTATAATCCTATATTCCATTTGACATACATGGATGTTTGGTTATTATGGACAAAGTGAAGGTATTAAGGACCGATGATTTGGAGCCTCCATGATGTCATAATGGTATCATCTATCTAAAGACGTAAAAATAAGCACTTATTCAGAGGTCACACAACCAAAAAATTCGTTTTCTTTAGTTTAGTTAGTTAGTTTCCTTAACTCTCATCATTTTAAGTTAAAATATTTGAGTAATTTAGGGTACAATAATATGTTTTTGGATGGTCCATGAGTCAAGGAAAATTAATGGAAATTTAGGAGTGAAAATTGATAATGCTTAAAACATACAAAATTTCGGCGTGATTTAGTGTTTATTATGAGAAGTTTTGGACGCAAATTCATATGATTTTCATGCATTTTGAGTTAAATTCCTTGAATAAGATGCTATATGATTTTCATGTTTTATCACATATTACAACATTTTAAATAATAATTTGATGCACTTTTGTGATTTAAAATAATGTGAAGTTAATTTGGGATCCAAAGACATTAAGTTAGGAAAATCCACATAAAATTTGAAGGCCATATGAGAAGCCATGAAGAGTGTATAAAGAGAAGCACAAGAAAAGCTTAAACAAGCACCAACTTTAATACAAGGAACTTTAGTGAGATATTAGACACACTTTTGGAGTTCTAATTTTAATGGAATCAATTTAGGGAGTCAGAACATCATGTTATTGAATTCCACACAAAATTATAAGGCTAAAGGATGAGTACAAAAGATTTTATAGTAAAAAGATTGAGAGGAACTTAAACTTGGAAAAGATGGAGAGGGCCATACCCTTTGACAAATATCACAGTCAGAGCCACAGCCGTAGCTCTACCCGTAAGCCTAGCACCACCACTTACCTATTTAAGTCATTTTATTTCTCTCATGTCCTTGATTACTTGAAGCCTTTGGGCCACTTCCAAGATCATTAGGGTGATCCCTAAGCCATCTAAACAAGGAATTTGAGAAAGACTAAAGGAGGGATTAGATCAAATCACAAAGAAAAGTTAAGATCAATAGAATTTTCCATAAAGAATCATAAGAAAGATAAGAGATTCAAGAACCTTCACCATGAGCTTCTTTATCCCTACTCTTTTATTTATTATTGTTGTTGTTTTATTTATGTTTGGAACTTAATTTTCTTATAGGATTTAGATTGTTATAAACCTTAGATATAATATTCATTTTTTTTCTTGATTTAACATTGAATTTCTAGATTTGTTTTGGATTTATTTAAGGAGTTAATGGCATTAGTTTTAAATGCTATGTAAATGTAAACTTTAATTCTAATGGTGTGATTGCATATGCTTGGATTAGGAAATTGAATGTATGAATGAGATAAATCTATAATAATTCATCTTACATAGGGACCTAGAAATAGGCTTACATAAGATATCTAGATTAGGTGTGAATTTAGTTTAAAAAATAGGTTCCATAGAATGAATTAATGCATTCAGTTGATAGGTTGAGATAGAGAGAACTTTCGCTCAATTTATCAAATTGAATAGAATTGCATAACTCGAGAAAGAGTTTGATTTACCTTAGGGGACCTATGGTGTAATAAAATCTAAAACTCATATTTAATCAAGATTAAATGATGAATATAGATGCATCTTAGGGTGTTAGCTATCTAGACCTTAACATCATCATTACTTGGTAATTCTTGTGAGTTTGTCTTTAGATTAGTTTTTAGGTATTTATTTTATCTTAATTAATCAATCAATCGATCACCATTGAGTAGGATGGATAACAAGGATAGGAATTCTCTTGTAATCACAACCCTTGTGGATTTGACATCTAGACTCACGTTAGCTTTACTACTTAGTAATAGGTGCAGTTCCCTTATTGCATGTGAGTATTTTTTATTTATGATTCTTCGATATTTTATTTAAAACTTAGGCATATTTGTATACACACTATTAGAAATCATAAAGAAAAATGTTGGACAGACAATGGCCTTTCATAATGACTCAATTGTAGTATACCTAACTTGTTGTTATAGCGAGAATAGATGAATTAATACAGGTCTTTAATTCCATTATAGTCCTTATAAACTACTGCTAAACCTCTTGTATCACATATAAATGGCACCGCTTTGGATTAACTCTAACTTTGTTCTTCTTTTCTTCCTTTTCTCCCCTCCACTGCAATTCCTCTCTATTGAAAACCCCTTTCCTACAATTATTCACACCTTTTTCTACCAAAACACACCATTCTCTTGAGCAATTTAGCCTCTATGTCACTACTAAAGCTCAATTGTCCTAAGACCTTATTATTTTATCCAATTCTTCTCTTCCACCATTGCTTATTTCACTATTTACCGGTCTCGCTCTCTTTTTTCTACTTATTTTCATGATTCTTATAGTGTTTGAGATGGATTTTTAAACCATTGTGCTTCATCATGACTTGATCTATGTTTTGGTGCCAATCTTATTCCTTATTATCTTTATTAGCGATAATGAAATATTCTGGTAATAGTGAGAATATTTCGACAATAATGAGATCATATTCCAACAATTCTATAGCATATTCTAGCCTCCTTTTAGTCTTTTTTTATGTGTAGTTTTTAGCACTATATCACCAAGATCATTCTTATCCTCCACTTCAAGAAAGACTCTACTCTTGATTCCCATAGATTCACCATAAAAGAGCATTCAAAGTGGTACAATGCCAACAATAGGAGCAACATCATAGTCAAGAGATTAGTGACCCTGATTATATAGTTAGAGTTTGACATAGTTAAAGCATTTAGAGCATTGGAATGGGAGGTAGGGCTAAGCTTAGCTTGACTATATTACCCTAGGCTAGTTCATGAGTTTTACATGAACATCAAGTCAAACGAGGAGTTAGATATGATTAAGATTTGCTCGTCATTAAAGGTACTCCTATCCTTATCACGAAAGTTTAACTTTCATCTTCATTAGGGTAGCTGATAGGGTAACATTTATACGTATCAAAAGGAAATGATCATGGGGATTTGGTCACTTCTGACTCTAATTTTCAATTAATGGTGCTAGGAATGCCTTCAGGTTAGATAGCATATTCAATGTTAGAGCATTCTTTACATATCGACTAAGTGTTAGTCAGAGGATTTCTATAGCTATTTCGAGCACCAATGTCTTATTAAAGGTGAGTAGGTTAAATGAAGTAAGATTTAAGGGTACATATATATTATATAAGATGCTTCATGGGCTAAGGATCCTGTTTGGTATTCTATTAGTAACATTTTTGGTTCCCCATATGTATAATGTGGTTCAGATTTAGCTTCTAAATAAGCATGTTTGCTTTCCCCATCTATTAATAAGTATATTTAGGGGCTAGGGAGTAAGCTTCTAGGGAGAGGTCCCAGTACAACACTAACACCTCCATCATTTTAATTGAACTGATGGAGGTTCTACTGTATTTTGATGATGATAAAACAAAGTTATTACTAATTTTTGTTTAAATGTGTTGGAAGATAGCTGTATGAATGAAGTACAAATGAATTTGTTTGAGGAGTCTTGGAGCTTAATTCTAGTTTATGAAGACATATATGAAGACTTAAGTCATTAAAGAAGTGAATTAGTTTTGATATAGATTTAATTATGTAATTTTTTTATTGTAAGTTCTGCTTAGTTCATTTTGGTTATTTAAGAGGCCTATTCGTGCATATTTGTAAACATATCTTATAAAATACATATAGGTGCGTAATCAAGAGGTATTATATATTTAATGTGTATGTATGTGACTAAGCCTGATGTATGAATATGTTGAATAAGAATGCATGAATATATGTGATTAATAAGGTTAGTAAAATTATATGAATTGAAATATGATGAAGTATGTGATAAGATAATACATGGAAGTTGTACTTTAAGGAAATTTGGTATCATAGACGCTTCTAGTTTCGTTAAGATTGTATAAATGTCAAATATGTTTGGTATGAATTCATGTGTGATTAAATATATTTAAGTGAGTTAAGAATAGTTTTAGGTTGTATTTGTTTTGGATGGATTGAGTTTGAGGCCAAGAAATGGAGTCAGTCTTGACCTTAAACTTTAAGGTTAGTTGACCAAAATAGCTAAATTTGCAACGGTGATCTAGTCACAAGAAAAATTAATAACGTTATAAAATATTAAAGTTATACAATGGTCATATAACATTTATGAATGAACTTTTATGTATAAATAGGTGTTTATAATATGTGTTTATCATCTAACAAGTCTTCTAGGCATTCTTACAAGTGTTCTTGAGCAATCTAAGTGATTTTTGTGAAGTGTTTATAAAGTGTGTGTGTTTGTGAGGCAATTGTTTTCATTCATCATTTAAGTTTAGGTGAGCCTCTTTGATACACCAAAGTGAGCTTAAATGAAATATTTTCAAGTGTTGTTTTAATGATATTGTGAGGTCATTGTAAGGCCCCAAAATATACCCTAGTTGAAATGATACATGTTTATGAAAGTATATATGAGATAAGAGTTCAAAGTGTTCTATGATTTGAATGTGAAAGGCATAAAAATTATCATGTTACAAGTTAAGTTGTTACATGGAAATTAGAATGACTAAGCCTATGAATTGTTCCTTAATATGCATATAGAAAAAGTCA
>JAOXYD010096187.1:0-11862 GCA_028565735.1 Pinacopodium congolense | reverse complement strand
GAATGAATTAGGTTCTTAAAAAATTCTTTTCAATATTATTAAACTTAAATCTTTTTACCAATTTTAATTAAACGTAGAAGTTAAACAATAATTTAATTATACAAATTAAATAAGAACAATAAATTAAACAATTAAATTAAATGCATAAAATTAAAAGAGAAAAGGAAGAAGAGACACAACAGATTTATTTTGATTCGGCGCAGTCCACTTGTCCTACATCCAATCCCCAACACTATTGTTGAGATTTTGTTCTTATTGCAATCAACAAGAATACAGAATATAGTACAATTTTTTTTATAGGCTCAAGAATAATGTTTCACTTTCCCTTTTTTAAGACTTAGGAATAATCTATCACTCTTCTTTTTCCAAGCTCAAAAATAACCCCCCAACACTCTTCTTTTTATGGCTTAAGAATAATCCCCACAAAATTTCCAACAACAATTTCATCAAATGCTCATAAACACTCAAGAATACTCAATAATAATACACAAACACTTTCAATACTTCTTGGATACTTCTTAATCAATAAATAATGCAAAAAACACCTATTTATACTCATTCCAAAACCAAATAGCCGATGCTCCAACGTTATTCTCATTTAATAATATACTCGTTGGAAATTTGCCCATTGCATAGTTACCGTTGCATAATCTTCATGTTCGGTTGACCAAATGACCTCATTCGGTTGGCTGATAGTCTCATTCGGTCGACCTATTGCTTGATTTGGTTGACCGATGTCCTGCACAAATTCATTCGGTCGATCGATGCCTGTGCTGCCAGCTTGTAGTAGCACTTGATGTTTTCGTCATATCTTCATTTTTCATCCAATCGATGTGAAATTTTGTGGGTAGTTTCTTGATATATTGTTCTAATAGTCTGTAAAATTTCATAGCATTTGGAATTTTAGAAGTATATTTACTTCCTTTCCCAAGTCAGTTGTACAGATTTTAAAGATCAATTGAGCTTGTTTAACAATCTAGCTTCCAAATTTTATACAAACATTAATCAATCTATGCAAAACCAATTCTATTAAGTTTTTAACACAATTCAATATATTTTAACACAAAAAAAAAAAAAACTAATAAAATCTTAACAAATTTTACACAATTATAAACACTTCACAATCATTTCATCTAGTTTACCACATTTTCTTAACACAATAATCTAAATAATTGCATTCACTTTATCTACATACTTAATTAATTCATACAACTTCAATTTACACGACCTTTATCTAAAATATTATTCCATGACTTACATAAATCGTACAAATTTTACTGAATTATCAACTTAATTACTTATTCATCACATTCACTCCAAATACTAAACAAACACAACAAATTCTATAAACATATTAGTAGAAATACTTTGTTATCATCAAAATAAAGGTGAAACCAACCCTTGATTCAACATTTTCTGAGGCATTCATGCAAATAGGGAGTAAAGGTTTACTTGAAAGAGCTAAAGAACAAGTCTTAGAAGGTTTTCAACAGTCCCCAGCAAGCTTCTCAGCTTCTCAATTTCTTCACTGTTTAATTCCATTGTTCCTGAATTTTCCTCAACTTTGGGCTGATCTACCATATGTGCTTGGGACCTCTACTGTCCCCTACGATTTCCCTATTCTCGACTTGGTGGTTTACTGTATATTTTCCAACATGTCTCCTTTGTGTGCCTCAGTTTGTAGTGGGTGCACTAGAGGTTGTCCTTATTCTCCTTCCCCTGGTTTTCTCTATCAAAATGCTTCGATAGATCACTTTTCCTTTTGCTCTAATGATCAGTTTTTGCTAAAAAGGCTGACTCGTCCATGGTTTGTGGTTCAAGCATAACACTCCTTCAACTTTCTTCTGCTCGAATCAATGAGATTGTCTCTTCTAGGGATGGAGCATCCTCTTTTCCAAGGATTTGGATCCTGACCTGATCAAATTCAGCATTCAGCCCAGCCAAAAAATCATACACACGGTCTTTTTCAATGAAGTTCTTCAAGATGACAACATCCTCAGGGCATTTCATCTCAAAAACTTGATAATGATCTTGATTTATCTCCTTGCTTAGCAGCTGTAGTTTTGATCTTGATCTCGTACACTTGAGCAACATCACAAGCCTTCGAGTATGTGTGACGAATGTAGTTCCAAATCTCCTTTGCAGTGACAAAAAACATGCATGTGTCACTGATCATGGGATCTATGGAATCCTAGGGTCTAAAATCAATGAAAATTCTTACTACTCCTTAACACACTTAACCCTAAACTAATAAAGACAAAGCAAAGTAGAAATAATTTTCTTTTTTTAACAAGGAGACCTAAGCTAATATTTCTTCTTTTTATTGTGCATTATCACTCTTAGAAGAAGGCAACTCACCTTCTACTTGAAAATTCAAATTTTGTGGAAAAAATTCAGATGTTCTTTTCATTGATAGGTTGACTATGTGTTTGTGTGTGTATGTAGAAAATTTCTTGAAACGTGGTACTAATAGAAAGGAAAACCTAATAAACTTCCAAAATAAAAATGGAGTCTATTCAATGAATATTCTCACTATTCCTTAATACACTTAACCCTAAACTAATAAGCACATAGTAAAGTAGAAATAATTTTCTTTGTTAACAAGGAAAAATAAACTAATAAATTTTTTTTATTCTGCATTATTCTCCTAGGCTTGAAGAGAGCCGACATCAGTGACTAAATGCTGTGAAGCATGTTCCAATATGTCTCCTCATTCCTTATGTTGCCTTTCCAAACTTGCAGTTTACCATCATTTGAACTTAAATGGGCATAACAGCCATTTAAGGTAAAGTTTGCCCCGACATTTGTATTTGGAGATGGTTGCATATCGTAATCACATGGCTTCTCCACCGCATAGGCATCAAGAACATATGTATTGTTGTTTCTTGTAATCGAAAGTGTTAACTTGTCCTCATTGCTGAATTTTGAATTTTGCAAAGGCACTCACAACATCTCATTTATTCATATGCTGTTTTAATTTTGCATCTTCATTCAATTCTATTTCACCTTCATCAGCTACTACAACTGGATCTGCACCAACCTAGTTAGTTATTTTCTCAACCCAACGATATCTTCAAGTTTTGAGCCAACAAGCTCCTGAACCCTTAGTTGCTAGTTAATTTTTTCAGCTCCCTTTTCTATTATTTTAGCCAACTGTCCTGTTGCTTCAGCCTGCTGTCCTGTTGTTTCAACCTGCTGTTCTTGTGTTTTGATTTGCTGTTCAGGTGTTTCAACTTGTTTTTGAAGTGTTTTAACTTGTTATTCAGCTATTTCAGCTTTAGGATTTGCTAAAGAATCCACTTCCTTACAATTTTCTTCATCTTTAAGATCATCTGCCATTGTCAAACTCTCCATGTCATCAAGTACCTGAGCACCTTCTGCATATAGGCATGAAGTTTTTAATTGGTAAGTTGACAAGAGGCGCCAACTATCAGACCACCCAAAACAAATACTTTCTCAAAGGCAATGTTTGATTTGAGGAATCAATATCATAATATGATTTTCCAGCAAAGATTTTCCCTTGCACTGCATGTTAGTGATTAGTGTCTGCCCCCTCATCTTGCTTATTAGCTTCTTCCCAATATTTAACATCAAGTATTGGTTGTTGGATTGCAGAATTTCCTCTTGTGGGAGTTGTGTGTTGGAAATGAATTTGAAGTTGTCTAGCCTTTCCAAAATTTATCGTGCATGCTTTCTTATGGGAGTTGTTATCCATGGGTTAGTTCACAGATCATTGATGTCTTAAGTTTTTCAGAATCTTTAGAATCAATTCATGTCACTCTTAGTTGTTGAATATTCCTTGACGTGCATCTGCTATATCTTGCAATTGTGAACTAAAGCTTAGATACTAAATTGATGTCGGAAGAATAAAAGGGAAACCAAAATAGGAGCTAGAACTCGCAAAACTTTTAAATTCTGGCTGCTAAAATTTGAATTTCAAGCCTGAAATTTCAGTTTATATTGTTTGATTTCTGGTTTGGAATTGTTGGAATTTTATGTTTTGTTGGAAAAAAAAAGGATTAGAATTGCTGGAATTTTAGTGAAAGAAGCAAACGAAGGGGTAGTTATAATAATCGCTTTTTGGATAGGAAAACTAATAATCATTTATTATGTCCAAGATTCACTTTTAGAAAAAAGTATCACACATTCTAGTTAAAAACTCAGAAGTTCATATGGAAAATCCAGGCCTTTTCTTTTATTGGAAGGTTTCTTAGAACTCTAATTCAAATGAAATAACAAAACCTACTAAACTTTCAAAATAAGATTAGATCTTATTTAATCAAGATTCATATTATTCCTTAATAAACTTAAACTAATAAAGATAAAGATAAAGATAAAGTAGAAATATTTTTCTTGTCTAATAAGGAAAAAAACTAAAACCTTTTTCTTTTTTAAATCTTCATCACTAATTTTCTGAAATTTTTGTTGCAGACTGGGCCTTGTTGCTACTATCAAGGTAAGCTCCTTTATGTTAAACGTTTGTTTGTGTAGATGACTTCTAATTGTTTATTAATTTTAACTGGAAAAGATCATTTAGTAATAAGCAACATATCTGCTTCTAGTTTTGGAAGACCATTGGTATGAATATATTGTAAAGCTCATAATGGAATTAACCTTATTATGCTGCAACTTAATTTTAAATAAGTTATATTTCTTTAATCAATGAGAATCTCCTTGTCCCAATTGCAAAATTGTTGTTCTTGCTAATCCTTTTTGGCTACCTTCCAAGTACCAACTATTAGATTGCATAAGCAGGAGATACTCAAAATTGTTTATCAACAAATTATGAAATTTAGTGAATTTGTGATGGTAATTGTGATATGCCTAAGTTTTAGAAGATAAATAACCAAAAACACACTAAATAATATCACAACACATGAAAAGGAAAGTATATCTATCGGATATAATATAATTAGGATGAGTCTAGGTATCGCACTCCAAGGACTGCTCTTGCTAATGAATTCCTATCTAAATCTAGCTAGCTACTCAAAAGAGAATGATTGATTGATTTAATGATAAAAAGAAACAAAACAATTAAAATAGAACGCCTAGATCAACTTATGAGGAGAAACAATCAATGATGAAGGTAGAATTCAGGTAATTGATTTCTCTAGGATGTGTACGTATTCATCGTTTATCTTGCTTTAACTTGAATTCTAGATTTGTTAGACCATAGATTCCCTAATGTAAATTACTCTTTTTCAAGCAATGTAATCCTATTTAATCTGAATTAAATTAGGCAAAAGTTCTCTCTATCCCATTCTATTGAATTAAATGCATTAACTTGTTCTATAGAACCTATTGTTTTGGGTAAATTCACATCTCATCCGGACATCTTGTGTAGGACTATCTCTAGCTCCCTATGCTAGATTATTGAATATAAGAAATTTTGCAATCTTAATCATACACATAATCAAGACTTTGAAATTAACTTTTACGTTCGCATAACAATTGAATTCAAAGTAATTAACATCTATAAACCAATCTAATTCAAAAACCTGGAACTCAAGAGTTAAAATAAGAATTAACAAAAGTACTACATCCTAGAGTTTATAAAAATCCAAATCTTCTAAAGAGTTTAGCTCTTAAACATAGTTTCATTCATACAAACAAACATAAAGACAAAAGGAATAAAAAAGCTCATGATAAGTCTTCTTGAATCCTTGAAATTTTGATGTTGAATGGTGAAATCTTTCCTTGAACCCTGGGTTCTTGCCTTTGGAAGCTTCCTCTCCTTCTTGACTTAGGATCTGTTTTATTATCTTTGGCAGTTGAATGTATGTCTTTTATAGCAACTAAAACACTCAAGGACCTAAAATTAGGACATGTACTGATGTTGAGGTCGTCTTGATCACTTGTAGCATCACAGGCGATTCACATTGGACCAAAATTATGGCCCGTGATGATGCCTGTGATGCCTAATAGCTTTTTGCACCACTTGATATTTTGCGATGCTTCTCAATTCTTCATCCAATTGCTATAAAATTTGATATGGAACTTCTTGATATGCTGTTCTTGCACCCTATGAAACTTCTTAACAATTGGAGCTCTAAAAGTGCACCTAATGTCTCCCCTAAGTCAGTTGTACAAAATCTAGTATTTAATTGAGCTTGTCTTGTTTTTTCCTTTGCGCACTCCTTGTGGCTTGTCAAATAATTTTGGGATTTATTGTGGAACTTCATAACATGATGTTTTCAGTCTTCAAAATGATCCTTCACCTCTTCTAGTTCCAAAAGTGTGTTAAAATGTCCACCACAGTCCTGCAAAATAAATATAAACATAGAAATAGTTAAGCAACATCCCATTCAAGGGTTGTAACTCAATAAACACATAATTCACATGGATTTACCCTTAAAATCAATTCAAACAAACACTAAATCATGCCTAAAATATGTATACTTCAAGAGCTATCAATTTGCAGCATCAAATGTGAACTCAACTGGACTTTAGAGGATACAGAAGCATTTTTGGTCAAATTGTGCAAGGAAATATGTACATTAAAATTGGAAAACTTTCAATGCTCAACTTGAGATGGGTATGGAATGATTTTGAGTGATTGTGATAGTCATTTAGGCTACTTAGTGGATGAATTGATTCCTTGTTTCTATATATATATATTTTTATGGCAAGAAAATGAGAGTTTTGGGTTTGTTTGGAGATAATAAAACATTTGCTATGGTCCTATAAGTTGGTTAATTATTGGGTTCGAAAAAAAAATCAAACAATCATTTTGTTCAAAATAATAACTTTTGAAATTTTCTTTCTATATTCATTTTTGTGGTTAGCCTCATCATGCATGCCACAGTACTACTTACGATAATGTTTTTCCTTAATAATTTACTTTACATATTTGAAGGACCAGGCTAATGAAATATATAAGAAGGTGGAAGATCAAAAGTCTAGTAGAGGAAGAAACCAGGACGCATTATTGGCTGCTTGTCTCTATATTGCTTGTCGACAAGAGGACAAACCACGCACTGTTAAGGGTACAGCCTAAGATTTTTTAACATCTGGATGCATCCTGATTTATGTTTGCCTTTGTGTTTGAGCTTCCTGAACCTGTGGTTTCAACTAGAAATTTGCTCTGTTGCCAATGGAGCCACCAAGAAGGAAATTGGCCGAGCAAAAGAATACATAGTTAAACAACTTGGATTGGAAACTGGTCAGTCTGTTGAGATGGGAACAATACATGCGGGAGACTTTATGGTGGGTTTGCCTTTTTTTTTTTTTTTGGGTCCCATGTATGTTTAGAGTTTACTCATAGATGTCTTAGTCATTCAAGTGAATACTTATTGGGGGAAACTTGTACGAATTAGTACACCATGTATTACTGATGTTTGACGAAACTAATATGTAGAGGCGATTTTGTTCCAATCTTGGTATGAATAATCAAGCAGTTAAAGCTGCCCAAGAAGCTGTCCAGAAGTCAGAAGAGTTTGACATAAGGTATATATGACTTACACTTACCATAATTGTTAAATTTTGCAGATTGTAACTTTTTATTAAATGAAGATAGGGTAGTGGCCTTTGATGTGGCTGTTCTCACATATTGTTGAGGACAGGCTTCTTTTTCCTCTTCCTATAATGTCTGGTTGAGAATAATTATATTGCCCAGAATGACCTTTGCTAGATATACAAAAATGAGAACTCCCTGCTGGATGTTAATGGTTTTCATATTTGTTGTGCTCGAGTGGAAAAGGCATTCATTGAAGGTTGTCCAGATCTGCATGCAAATAACTGAATAGGGTTTTGACTGGAGACAATTTAGAAAAATGAAAAAAATAAATTTCTGAATGGATTTTTATGGTTGATTGTATCTGGTTCTGATGCGTGTTTCTGACCGCGTCGTTGCATTTACAAAGATGACTAACTTGTGCAGTCTTTCAATTGTTCTTTGGATATTTTAAATAATTTTTAATTGGTTTATAAATTTGCAGGAGGAGCCCTATCTCAATTGCTGCAGCAGTGATCTATATTACAACTCAGCTTTCAGATGACAAGAAGCTCCTCCGAGGTTTGTCAATCTTCTATTATGTTGATTGAAAAAGTTGGTTCATTTTCTTTGGGGATGAAAATAATTCTGGTAAATAATATTGCAATGGTTTTATTTAGATGCACTATCAAGTTAATGATTTCAGCCAAAGATCCTTACTGACTGGATTGCAGCAAGAGAAGAGGAATATTTTTCTGAAAAAGCCCTGGAAGTTTTTTCTTGAACACCCTCAGGTGGCAATTTTGGGCAGGGGCACTTGAAGCTGACCTCTTTACTAAGAGGTTATTATCTTCCAGTGTCAACTTTGAGTCTTATTGAGATTTTTCTATTGTTCTTGAGGATACTAATTCTTAGCATTTTGGTTATAGTTACACCATGTATATGCTAGTTCTGTGCATCAACGTGAAACTAATCACATAGAAATCAAAAGCCTCTACGTTTCCACAAAAGATAAGTGCACGGTTGAAGTTCAAACTCTTCCATATATGCTCTAACTACTTTTGAAAGAGCGCCAAATCCTCTTCTAGCTCAGTTACCCAACCTAAGCCCCCACGAAACCTTTTATGACTGTCCATTTGAGAAAATTCAGAAACCAGTTACCACTTCAACATATTTCAGTTATTATTTTTTTATTTTTGCTGTGGAGCCAATTTTCTTCATTTATGGGGTGAAGTTAGAATTTCAACTGTTTCCTTTTCATAAATGCTAGGCTAAATTCTTTTACATGAGAAATGTCATGAAATCTAAGATATATATATATATTTTTGTATTAGGAGCAAGAAACTTGTCACCATTATTTTACATGTTATAATTCTTATCTTCAAGGTCGCATTTCGTAAATGTGTTTTTGGGTGGATGATATTGGTGTGATGGTGCAGATATCTCACTGGCTACTGGAGTTGCTGAAGGTACAATTAGAAATTCATACAAGGATCTTTATCCCCGCATATCAAAAATTATCCCGAGCTGGTATGCGAACGAGGAGGATCTTAAGAACTTTTGCAGTCCTTGAGTTCCCATACTTCTTAATCAGTTCGGAGCATTTTCCGTCTTGGATTTGGGAATTTGAAAGGCATAAGCCATGAACAGTTCTTTTCCCCCAGGTTTTGTTGTTTAATGTTAGGCCTTTTATGGAAGGAACAATATGAAAATGGAAAAGGAGTGAGAATCTCAGCTACCAAAATTCTTAAACTTATGCTTTGGAGTGGCAACAAAAGATCTGAGTGGAATTATGAGGATTGTGTCTTGTTCGAATGAAACTGTTCCAACATAGTTAATCAAATTACTTCCCAATGTCTTTTCCTTGCTTTTTAGCACTTTTCATGTTTCATACAATTTCCATTACCGTAAGTTTTAACCTAAACTTGTGAATCTTCACCTTTACTTCAGCTTTTCATTTTCCATTTGAATCACTCTCATGAAAGTGGATTTTATGGGTGTCTTTATATTTGCACATCCATATATATCAATGAAAGGGAATAGGCGTCATTTTTGTTTTTTGGAAATTGAAATTAGACTAATAAAATAGATTATAAATTACATCCCCAAGCTGCATAAACTAGCCAACATCACGACATTTAAAAATGTAATTCTACAGATTGAGAGTAATAGGTTCTATATCTGGATTTGGCAATTACATTTCAACGAGATTAATACGTTAGTGACTCCTGCAATGGGAGAATAGGTTGTTTTTACAGCTTCTCTTTGAAAGAACCAATCAGCTTTTGGTGAGAGAGACCAGTGATAAAATAATTCTTTAAACACAATCTATGGCGAAAAAGTAGCAGCAACAAATTCCAAACAAGGAGTAGATAGGCCTAGTGTCAAAAGTATGAAGTTGTAGGTCATGAATTCTAGCAAATTTTGAAGTAGGGAGAGGGGTTGAAGCTATCCAATTTGGATGTCAGTATTTCCCTAATTTTGATCAAAGTTTTAGTACAGAAGCTTTCCTCACATAGAATAAGAGTTACTGAAATTCTTGCATTCCTTGCTTCCCATATGCAGTAGGTACAGTAGTAGAATTCTATCTTAAACAACTTGTGGTCCCTAGGATTTGATTGATTGGGGAGTTTGCAGAGACCGTTAAGGTGCTCAAAGCTTTTCATCCAATCCATGGTGTTTAGCCTATTTTGAATGACTGACAAGGTTATAAAGGATGTTTTTGAAACACTTGCCTTAGTCCAAAGAAATTTAGAGCATGGAACAATGGGAGTAGGGAGTTTTAAAGAGTGGATTGCAACCTTTATTAGTAATGCAACCTAAGGTATGCTTATTCCATATGATTTTGTCCTTAGCTTGTAGGTGAGGAGGGTGAGTAGGAATATTTCTAACAAGAAGAGAGGCATCTCAGAGAGGGCAATGGCAGTTATTATATTTGATAATAAAACTAACATTAGCATTAGGAGGCAATTGAGATTTCAAGTGGTGTAGCTTTTGAACTAGACAAAGGAGGTTCAAGACTAGTCCTGAAGAAGGTGTTAAGAAGATGCGAAGAAACCAATCTAGTTCTAAATTGGGAGAAATGCCATTTCATGGTGCAAGAGTGCATAGTGCTAGGGCACAAGATCTCAAGTAAGGGCATTTAAGTAGATCCAACTAAGGTTGAAGTAATTACTCAATTACCACCTCCAAATTCGGTTAGAGCAATTAGAAGTTTTCCTTTTATGTGCATATCCGGTGTTTTATTAGATAAAAATATTTTTTTTCTTTTTTAAATTTCTATTTTCAAGTAGATTAGTGAATAACTCGAATTTGGGGTATTTTGCAAAATTGGACTTTTGTCAAATTGATAAGTATGAGAGATATATGAAACTTCACGTGTTTAACATGATTTGTGGACATATAAAAACAGTTAGGCAAGTGAATTGTGATTGTGAGTGTCACTTTTTTTTTTTTCTATTTGATCTTCAATCAAAGCATTTCATTGCTTAAAAATACGAAAGACAAAACTCCTATGTTTGAGAAAGCAGACATATATCTTCCTAGTTTAGTCATAAATTAAGGCAAGCATGCATTGATCTCCTCCTCCTAAAGAAACTTCAGAGGGTCTCCGAAAGTTCTAATGGATGTATTCAAGGGTACCTTTGATTTCAAGCGGCTTGTTCTCATCACCATTAATTCTATTTTTCAACTTGTAATAATTAGCTTCAATATGCCCTTTTTCATTACAAGAGTGACAAGTCAATTTTCTATTCTTAAATTATGATAAATTATGATCAAGATCGTGATTTTGAGGTGTTAGATTTTCTTTTAATAATTCTACCTCTAGCAACAAAGCTATTAGACTTAATCTTCCTCATCAATTCTAAATATCTATAGTTTCCAAATTCATAACAATAATTTAAATTCAATAAGATGAGTCTTAATGAGGGCACCTTCCCCAATTTGCAATATGAACAAGTATTGTTTCACGAATAACTTGCTTGTGAGAACCATTGACAAAGATAATGACTGTAATTTTTTCCATAAAAATAGCATCGTATTTTTATAAACAACTTCGAACAATCACAACAACTAGAAAAAGGTGAATGCTTTGCTATTAATGTTCTTTTGTTGATCCTCATTGACTACCCTGACTGTGCTTTCTGCAATTTGATTATATTTACCTGTTTAGTTGGGCTTTTAGAAGGGTAATAAATGCTTTTTTTCTAATGTAAAAGTCTTTTTTTGAAAAAAATGGGTGTTTGGCTGTAACATTAAGAAGTGATTTTCTAACAGATTTAACTTTTTCAAAAGATAAAAAACAGTTTTTTAAAGAAGTTCTAATTTGATGCTTTTAAAAAAAGTGCCTTCTCAGGTAGATATTTCAGAACAATTAATGACAATTAATGACCCTATTTTTAGTCTCTTTTGTCCTTATATTTTTAATA
>JAOXYD010096159.1:0-11863 GCA_028565735.1 Pinacopodium congolense | reverse complement strand
CATCAATCTTTTCAAAGTTCCTTGTCAATATATGCAATCCACAAAGCAATATAGTATCACATACATCTTTCCCCCTTTTTTATGTCATCAAAAAGAACTAAAAGCACGCATTTGAACACAAATTAAGAGGGGGAAAACTTTTATAAACACATAATGATCAAATAGATACACCATAAATCATGACCAATTCTCTCCTTATCATGAAAAATCTATCCTCAATCATTGGTTTGGTGAATATATCTACTAATTAGTGGTGTGTCAACAAATTCTAATTCAATATCACCCTAATGCACATGATCTCTTATAAAATGATGTCTTATCTCAATATGCTTAGTTCTTGAATGCTGAATTGGGTTCTTGGTTAGGTAAATGACACTAGTGTTATCACACCTAATAGATATCTTAGTTGTCTCTACGCTATAATCTCTATGATGTTACCTAATCTAAATAACTTGTTCACAATAACTACTAGCCACTACATACTCAACTTCAGCTATAAATAAAGCTACTGAGTTTTGCTTCTTGCTAAACTAATAGACTACTGAATAACCAAGAAATTGACAAGTGCCAGATGTACTCTTTCCATCTAGTAAACTACCAGTATAATCTGCATCTGAGTAACCAACTAGCTTAAAGAATGCATTACAAGGATACCAAAAGCCTAAAGAAGATGAACTAGCCAAGTATCTCAAAAGTCTCTTAACAACCAATAAATGAGACTCTTTAGGACTAGACTGAAATCTATCACACAAGCATACACAAAAGATTATATCAGGTCAACTTTCAATCAAATATAGTAAACTATCAATCATACCTCGATATTGCTTAACATCTATTAGCTTACACTCTTCATCTTTGTCTAACTTTGTAGCGATTGTCATTGGTGTTCCCAGTGGTTTTTTCTGACTCATTCCAAATGGCTTGAGTATCCCTTTTGGGCACTTGGCTTGGTTTATGAAGATGTCATCCTTCATTTGCTTGATTTGGTGCCTGAGAAAGAAATTTACCTCACCCATCTTGCTCATCTCAAATTCCTTGCTCATACTTTTCGCAAACTCTTAACATAAAACATCATTAGTAGCACCAAATATAATATTATCCACATATATTTGCACAATCAATAAATCATCTTTTTTTTTCTTTATAAGCAAATTAGTATCAACTTTTCCTTTAGCAAATCTTTTTTGAAAGATAAAAAAATTTAATCTATCATACCACGCTCTAAGAGCTTATTTTAGAACATACAAAGCTTTAACAAGTTTATAAACGTGCTCGGATGCATCATGATTTTCAAAACCAGGTGGTTGTTATACGTATACCTCCTCTTAAATAAAATCATTTAAAAAATCACTTTAAACATCCATTTGATAAAGTTTAAAATCCATATAAGAAGAAAATACAGGTAACAATCTAATAGCTTATAGCTTTGCAACGGGTGCAAAGATCTCTTCATAATCTATCCCTTCTTCTTGGCTATACCCCTTTGCTACCAATCTAGTTTTGTATCTCACAATGTTTCCATCTTCATTAAACTTATTTCTATCGACCCACTTAGTACCAATCGGACTCTCATCACCTAATATGTCATCTATGGTTTTAGGCTCTATGTTAGAAATAAACACCAGATGAGATAGGTCTCTAGGGGTTGATCTAGTTGCTACTTCTCTTCCTACTTCACCTATGATTTGGTTGGAGGGATGGTCTTTCTTAAATCTCCACTCTTAAGGTAGGCTCTCATTTCTCCTAACCTCACTTGGTTCAATAATGGACTCATAAGGCAAAGATTGAGTATCTAAATTATCTTCTTTAAGCTCTTCCAGCCCCAATTTCTCCATGTCCTTGTTTAATCTAAACCATCATCAACACTCTTCTTCAAACAAAATAGATTGGATTCATAAAAAATAACATGCGTTGTCTCTTCAATTATCATAGTATTTTTGTTAAATACTCTATAAGCTCTACTAGTAAAGAAGAACAAAAAAATATACCTTCTTCTGATTTTGCATCAAATTTACCTAAATTGTCTCTAGTATTCAAAATAAAGCACTTACAACCAAACACTTTAAAATAAGTAACTGTTGCATAGTTAATAAGAGGTTTTATCCATATGAGGTCTTACATAAACTTTGTGAGATATATGGCAAGCACATGAAATGGCTTTTGCCCAAAAATATTTAGGGACATAGTATTCATTCAACATAGTTCTGGCCATTTTTTACACAGTCCTATTTTTTTCATTTCAACAACTCCATTTTGTTGAGGAGTTCTACCAGATGAAAAATTATGAAAAATATCATTTTCATCACAATATGCATCAAATGATTCATTTTCAAATGCTCTACCATGATCACTTCTAATAGAATTAATCATGTATCCTTTTTCCAATTAAACTCTTTTTGCAAATCTAATAAAAGATTTAAAACATTCACCCTTACTAGCAAGAAACGTTAACCATGTCATCATGTCTATATGTAATAGTTCTATAATCATCAACAATCACATATGCATACAATTTTTCTCCTAATCTTGAAATTTTCAACGGTCCAAACAAGTCCATATGCAATAGTTCTAAAGGTCTAGAAATTTTAACCACATTTTTTTTCTTGAATAAAGCCTTGGTTTGCTTGCCCATTTGGCATACATCACAAATCTTTTCTTTTTCATACTACATCTTTGGTATACTATTTACTGACTCCTTGTTGCAAAGATTTGAAATTTGTTCCATGCTACCATGATCTAATCTCTAATGCCATATCTAAGCATCCTCATTCATGGAAATCAAACACTCAACATTTTGGTTAGAGAGATCATTCAAGTTAATGGTATAGATGTTTCCTACTCTCTTACCAATAAATACAATGCAATTATCAATTTCTTTTAAAACTATGCAATATTTACCTTCAAAAGAGACTCTGAAACCTTTATCACATAATTTACTCACATTTAGTAAGTTATGCTTTAAACCTTCTACTAACAGTATTTTATCAATAGTAGCATTATTCTTACCGATCTCACAAACACCAATTATCTTACCCTTGGCATTATCTCCATAGGTGACATAGCCACCACCTTTGTCATTCAAGGAAAGAATTGAGAAGCATCTCTTATCATATGTCTTGAACATCTACTATCAACGTACCAAGTCCTCCTCTTGAGATCCTACAAAATAAAGTAAATCATTTCATTTTAGGTACCAGTATTAATTTGGGTCATTGGGGTTTAGATACCTTTCTAGTTCCTAAAGCCTTTGGGAAACTAGAAGGCTTAAATAACTTATCAAAACAAAATTTTTCTAGATGACCCAACCTACCACAATGATCACAACCATGTCACTTTAGGAAAATGCATGTTTGGTCTAAAGTTCTTCCTATATGAAAATCTTAATGTATCATATCCAATGTTTCTTCTTTGTTACACTCTTGGCCTAAAGTGTGTCCAAGAACCATTTCTTGATGCATGAGCATGTATAGGATATAAGATATGGATATGAATATATAGGTCGAATGTGCATAGATTGTGGCCTATATGATGGCTGTAATGATTTTGGATTTGTAAAGAAACTATATCTCTTGTTAGGCACATGAACATTTCTCCTAGATGTAGATCTTGAAGAGTGTTCCTAGATTTAGTTCTTGAAGATGATGCACTAATAACAAAAAAATTACCTAGGAACATGCTCTTCATCTAAACTTATTCCCTTAAAAAAATAGTCTTATCATTAGGAATTTCACTTCCTTAAATAAAGCCTAAGCCACATTTATCATTGGAAATCTTTTGGCCACCTAGTATGCAATATAACTTTTCTTTGCCTTTTGTGAATTTGGACAATGATTCTTTAAGTTTATCCACTTCCCTCTTCAAATTCATTTTGATGCATCAACTTATGCTCATTATCATATATAGCAACATCAACACTCTTAGAATCTAACATAGAATTCATTTCATGCTTTAATATATCAATTTATAATATACATGCATTCTTGGATTCTAACATGTCATTATGTAATCTTTCAACTTCTCATTTTCTACTCTAAAGTCATCCATCAACTTTATACATTCCTGTGCTTGGAAGATAGATTCTTCCTTCTTATATTAGCACGTTCTAGTCATCTAACCAATTCATCATAGCTCAAACCTACTTCTAAAGCATTATACTCATCATCATTATAGGTAAAGCTAAATGGTACCTCATTGCTTCCGTTTTCAACATTTTATGATGATGGAGCTTCTTCCACAAAGACTATAAGGCATGTGTTTGAAGCCTCTTCCTCATCTTCCTAAAATTGAAACAAAACTCATAAAATCTCCAAAAGCCTTATGCAAGCCAAAAATCACAATACGAGAATATCAAGAATTAATATACAAATCAGACCAGAACAAACAGAACCTGTTTCAATGCAGTTGAGAGATAAAGAACTAACCTATCAAAATAATAACCTTAAAAATCTAAAGTATAGTTAAACAAACTCACAAACACTTATTCTAACAGAGAAGAGCAATCTCAATATTTAAACAATCAGATAAAAGATGATAAAGATGAGAAATAGCAAAACAGTGTAAATGGTGGCAGCTTAAAGAGATTCAAAAATGTTAGCCTATAAATCTTCTTTTGAGAGTATGAAAATGTGAGTTGAGAGGTATAGGAGAACGTTGGGTATGTTTTTATGCCTACACTCTATTTTTCTTAGATGCTTTATGGGTTTTCTTGAATTAATTCTAAAAAAGGGAATAAGTAATTCTAAATAAGGAAGCAAGTAGCCATTAAAAGAGAACTTATAGCAACTTTAAACAAATCGAACGAATTTCAGATGTTATCCTAGTATAAAATAGAACTTCAAACAAGTCTTGGGACATAATTTGAGACCATATAACAAATCAATATGATTTAATTAAATTCAAAAAATGGATTTGCTATTAAATTAAACTTTATGCAACTTAGGGGTGACTATATGCAATGCATTATTAATGTTTAGCCCCTAGGTTAATTAGACAATAAGTGAAACTTACTATTAAATGCAAGACCCCCTAACTAAGGTCTTATAACTTCCATATCTCTTGTTCTTCCTATAGTTTCATCTTAGTCCTTCAAACTTCAAGCTTTACACATTGAATCATCTTTAAATAACCTATCTTTAAATTTCACCATTCAAGCTCAAATCATTAGTAGTAATTATGTTTTTTTCTCATAAAAACTAAGATTGCAACCTCCCTTGGTTCAACAAAATTGATGAGTAAGCATGCTATTTTTTTTTTACTTGATTCGTTCCTTCATATGTAATTTCTAATGTATGCTACATGTCATATGTAGTTTCACGCATTGGAATTTTATTAAACTCTTCAATACTAAGAGCACATAATAAAATATTCATGGCTATACTATTTAATGAAGCTAATCTCTTTTCTTAAACATTTAGTTCTTTATCATCTTTAACCACAAGCTCATTTTCTACTAGTTTTGAAGGTATAATGGTCTTTTTAGAAACAACAAGCCACAAATCAATACTCTCACTTCTTAAATAATGTCTCATCCTAGTTTTCCAATACAAGTAATTGTTCCCATCAAAATAAGGTGCTCTATGTCTATTTTGATCTTCGAGGCTAGAAGGGGAGGTTGCAAAGTTATGCATTATGTGTGCCATATGATCTTTACTTACTAGTTCAATATAATTAATATACTGTGAGATCTGAGCTCTAATACAATTGTTAGGTTTGTTATGGCACTAAGAGGTGGTGAATTAGTGTTAAAAATCTTTCACAGACTAAACATAGTAATAGATGCAAAAGCTTAAATAAATTGCACAGGTTCACCCAATTAAGCAAATATAATAAGTGCAAAATAATAAATATTAAGGGATGAGAGAAAGACACCAGATTTATTCTGGTTTGAAGTTATCCACTTGATCCTAGTCTAATCCCTAATACCATTATTAAGTTTGGTGCTTATTGCAATTTCAGTAAGAAAATACCTTGCAATTACAATCCTTTTTCATAGGCTAAAGAAAAACCTTTCTTACTCACTTTTTTTCTTAGGTTCAAGAATAACCTCTCAATAAATCAAAAAAATAATAGAAAATAGCTTTATTCACTTTACTCAATGTATTCAAGAGCCTTTAAAAATGTACACACAATAATTTATTCAAGCCTTATAAATAAACACAAATATCAAAGACATAACTTGAAGAATGAAGACATAACTTGTCCATTAAAATCTTTTCTTCTCTCACACAAACATCCTTGGTTTTCACATTACATAAGAAGCTATTTACACTACTAATATATCTATATATCCATTGCATAACAGTCTTATATCCATTGTCCAATAGGTAGAAACCTAATTAATGTTTTTTTATCATTGTTTAATCTGGTGAATCATGTCTTTATCCGCATTTTCAGTAACATTCGGTCGATCGTTAGTCAACAAACCTTTGTCTTTAGTTCGGTCGACCATCCCTTATTCGGTCAACCGATATATCTGTATCTTTAGTTCGGTCAACCATCCCTTTTTCAGTCGACCGAGATATGTTTACTTAAAGTTCGGTCGACCAGCATCCAGTATCTGATTATAAATGAACTTCAAGTCTTTGTTTTAAAGCCTTTGTTGTCTTAACTTATACCATCCTAAATAGTTTAAGATAATCAGCAAGAGGGTAAGATTTAGATCAGACATATAAACCTCTTAATTATGCATTTTTATGCATATTGTAGAATATGTATGCCTGAATAAACAATTATAAGCCTCTTGAACACATCAAAAAATAAGACAATCAAAGTTTACAAAAACATAAGCTTATTATAAACCCTACTTCTTCAAGCTCAAGTCTTCATGCAAATCTTCTATTTTCAATTTTAAGACCTTCCAAATGATTAAGCTCAAGCATTATCTACCCTGTCTTTCAACATACTCAAAAGCACAAACATAATAATATAATTTGTTTTTTCATTACCAAAATAAGGTGGAACCGTTCTTGGTTCAGCAACTGGGATGCATAATATTTTAAATAAAGTGTTTTTTTTACTAATATTGTGCTTGTATGTCATAAAAATATTTTTGTTATGATAGAATTGTGATTTGTGCACTAGATCAAAAGCATTAGCTTGTAACTTTTTTATTAAATTAATTTTAAATTCCTAATTAAAATTTCTTAAAGTGGAATATTTAACTCAATATTTAAGAACAATTAATAGTATAAGTGTGAGGGTATTTGATAGTACCTATTTTATGACCTTTTTGGCATGGTTTCATTATTAAAATCCTATGTTTGAGGGTGATTTTGATATGAATTTGTTACTTAATAAGTTAAATTTTGAATAAGATGTTACTCATGATGGTTTTGGTGAATATATATGTTTTTGTAGGTCTTGATAAGCAATCTGATACATAATTAGAGTTTGATGAGTTGTAGAATCAAAAGGACAAGAAAGAGTATCAAGTCAGTAAGTTCTATACTTTATCCTATGGCATCATAAGACTTTGGTAGGGATCTAAGGATCTTTCTTACAATTTCCATGTTAGAGTAGGTATTATGTAGACCTTTTCAAGCATTAATAATATTTAAAAAATACATATATGGAGGAAATATATTCATCATACAATATATGAAAAAGCTATGATGTATCAACAAACTAACTTTACTTTCCATGACTTAATTTGCAGCTTTATAAGTCACTTCTAAGTTATGTCATATATCATAAACAGTTTCCCATGTGGATAACATATTTAATTCATTTCTACTAAGGGCATAATATACGATATGCATAGCCTTGTCATTACGACATAACATATATGCTTATGATAATATATATCATAAGTAGTTTCCCATATGGATAACATAATTCATTTCTAATAAGGACATAATATACAATATATTTAGCCTTGTCATTCAAGTATAGTATTTTCTCAACATTACTATCCTATTTATGCTCATATTTGGTATTCTTTCATTTTCTACAATTTTTGACTGCATAGGTCTTTCTTGTCGTACTATCGTCTAAAGTTTTACACTATCAGTTATAAGAAAAAATCTTATTGTAGTTTTTCAATAAAAGTAATTATTTCCATCAAAATAGGGAGCCCTACTTGTGTTTTGGCCTTTTAGGTTAGAGGGAGCAAAAGATTTCATTTTTGCCACATTATTGTCTCGTTAATTTTCTTACATTATAATTTTGTAAGAGCTAGGCTTTTATACCATTTCATGGTCTTATTTGGCACCTAAGAGGGAAAGTGATGAGGTTCCTTACAAATTTCTTTGTTATTGATACTAAATTCACAAAACCACTTAAACAATTATGTGGAAGCTTAAATAAACACTTATATAAACAATATAAACGACTTATAAAGTAAAACTTTAAGGTAAAATATGATGGGTGAGAAAACACAAACTAATTTTATAGTGGTCTAGAGACAAAATTTTTCTCTTATATCTACTCTCCAAATCCTTGTTAGATATTTCACAATTTTTTTTGAACCAAAGTACAATTTAGGTCCCTTTTTCATAAGGCTATAAGGTAACCTTTCACAATTTAGCAACTTACAAACCTTTTGACACTTAAAGTACAATTAAAAAGGTTTATAACATAGTGCACAAGATTTTTAAAAGGGTTACAAATAACTAGGAATGTATGAGCTAAAACTTAAGGAAAACTTCCATAAAACTACCGAAACAAAGCTCTTTATGCTCAAATCACTTGTATGATTGTTTTCTTTACACATGGACATATAAAACTCATGTAAGAAAATTTTTTTATAGTGTATTTTTAGCCTAGTAGCCATCAGTGAACATTGCCTAACATTCCAAAGCTTTTATTCCATTTTGTCATTGAAAATTAAAATTTTGCAATGCAATTTTCACCAAGATTGGTCAATCAGTAAAGAGAAAAATGACCCACTAGTTGACTATTGCTAATTGACTAGTCTCCCTTCAGACTAGTTTTTAAACATTCTAAACACTTCAAACACACTCAAAATCAATCCATATTATTTCCAAATACTTAAAACGCATTTCTTAACTCACACAAATGTTGAAAAACTTTCCTAAAACATTTTTAGTTTATTAAAATTATTATTTCAAATCATTTCCCACATGTTTAGATCTTGATTTTAAAACTTACATGCATATGCTAAAACATGAATGCATTTATGCATAGGTGAGCCCTTTGAGCACCAAAATTTGCCCATGAAAAATTTACATTAATAATCATAAATATTAATTGATAAAAATTCTATGTTGGTCTTTCAAACATGAGTCCTCTTCATTTTAACTTCATAGTCTCTACTTTAGTTTCAAGACTCTACAAACGAATGTTTTAACATTTCATTCATATAGCTATCTTTCAAAACCATAAACACAACTAAAACATTAGCATCAACATTGTTTTGTCATCATCAAAATAGGTGAAACCACCCTAAGTTCAACATTTATGCTTTTTTTATTACGCTAAAAAAAGAGAAGAAGTTGAGATGTTAGGGGGAACTTGGAGAAGACATTTGAATAGTTTTTTTATACCTAGGCACTTCTCATACTTTGTTAAACTATTGTTTTAATTCCTTAATGATTAAAATGATGCATAGAAAAGTAAGGAGTGAATTTTATATGATCCACTGATTAAGGGAGGGAAATATTTAGTGATGTTTATATGATGTATGGATAAACTAGGAGTTAATCTTTTTTGTTGCTTTAATAGTAAGTAAAATTTTTGTAATCACTTTCATGTTTAGATTCGTAATATAACATAATTTTTATCATAAAAAAGCGTGATTATTAAACCAAGGAAATTTTCATTCTATGGTTTGATGATAACAAATCATTATTACTATTAATGGTTACAATATTTTCAATGTATTGGGGAGATAGGAATGTCGAAAACCTGTAATAGTATATATTGGAGGTAAAGGAATTTCATGAATGAATGATTTTTTTTAATTGAAGGAAGACATCAAAACCAAGGTAATTAAGAGTCAATAGATTAATTTATGAAATTTTTAATGTAAATATTATCCTAATATTTTAAATGTTTAAAATGATTCACTAATTGCACGATAATTTAAACATACGTATATTGCATATAAGGTTTTGTAATGAAGATAAAATTTGGTAAGTTTTTGATAAAACACTTTTGAAGCAATAAAATATTTTAGATAATTTTTGGAAATGTGTTTAAATCAAATATTTTTTTTAAAGTATGAATTTTGGAAGTTAAAAAAACTTAAGAAAATGTTTGAAAAGTTTTTCCAACAAAATTGGTCGACCATTGGGTTTTCTGGTCAACCAATGTAAGTGTTTTTTGCATGTTGATGGAATAGTATAAGGAAGGGACCAAGTAATGCTACGGTCTTATATATATATTGGTTGAGTTATATAGTTGAGTGATTGACTAATGTGAGAGACAAAGAAGGGAATATTTTTTTCAATAATGAAATGATAGGTAAAATAGTAGAGTAAAATGGTGTATATGGGTTAGTATTCCATAAAATGTTCACGCATTTCAACATATTAGTTGACTAATGTGCTTGAATGGTTGACTATTAAAGGTGAAAATGCAGTATGATTGTGCGACTAGGAGAATAATGTGTCTGTCTAGTCAACCAATAATGGTTAATTTTTCTTTTTTTATAGCTAGAATTTGTGTCCAAAGGAATTTTAAGTTAGAGTAATGATTAGATCAAGTCTTTAAGGATACAAATACTTGTGCTTAAGGTTATTGAAGCGGTTTTATGACTCTTGATGATTTGAGAAAAAGATAGAAGCATTCAAGAGCAAGAAGATCATATTTTGAAAGCGTACAAATTGGTTATTGAATTTAGTGTCATTGATTCATTGAGCATTTGAACACTGATCATATAAAGCAATAAATTGTTTATTATGTAGCTTTTTATAGAGGGATTTATATATCTTGAAAATTTACTCTTTACTTTAGAAAGAAGATTATTCACGATTTTTCTTTACCTTAAAAAAATGGTTATAAAAAGGTTTTTCCTGCTCATTGAAGAAGATTTTAAATGAAATTCCAAGCAAAAACTTGAAAAGTGGATGTAGGTGAGGTTTGTTAGTCGAAACCCTATAAATTAATTTAAAATCTCTTTACCTTACATTCTTTGTTTTATATAAGTTTGTGTGATTGGTTGAAAGATTTTGATATCTATTATCATCATATTAGAATTATTTTAGGTTAAATTTTAAGATAGTAAGAATTTAGAAAAAAAATAATTATACCTTATTAACTCATTATCCTCTTTTGATTATTAGCATCAGGAAAAAGATTAAGAATAAGATGTAATAGCTCCGGAAGTAGTTAGGTTGGATTAATTTTTTTTAAATACCTAAATCTGGTTGAAATTTGATCGTGCTTTGAATTGTTTTTGGATTTCAAACTTTTTTTTAACAGTTTGGCCAAAATGCTTTCTTCAAGATTTAGGCCAAGCCGAATCTTTTACTTATGAAAGTTGAACTAGTTATGGAGTTCTTCTTATTTAAATTCAATAGTAATTTAAATTTGAATTAAATTAATTATTATTTGTTAATTTTAAATCATACTAAGTGCCTGTTTGGTTTGGCTTTTAAAAGGTAAATAAGTAATTTTTTCCACCACAAAAGCCTTTTTGTTAAAACATAAGTATTTGGTTGTAGAAATAAAAAGCACTTCTTTAATAAATATAGCTTTTTTGGCAGCCAAAATACAGCTTTTTAAAAAGCTTAAATTTGGAGCTTCTCCAAAAAGTGCTTTTTCAACTAGATGTTTCAAAATAATTAATGACAATTAATGAGCCTATTTTTTAGTCTCTTTTGTCCTTATATTTTTAACATAATGCTCGTAATACTCTCATATCCACATATCTCCATAATAAATTTTGCATTTAACATATCAA
>JAOXYD010096138.1:0-11863 GCA_028565735.1 Pinacopodium congolense | reverse complement strand
ATTAATTCCACAACATATATTAATTCTCTTAACGAGAAAATAAAATTATGCCGATTGTCACTTATTAAAAATCAACAAACCATTATGGATTTGTCTTTTTAATTAATAGTAGATTATTTTAGAATTATTAAATATATGCATCTATTTAATAAAATCCAAAACTATCATATAATCATTGAATAAAGGAATTAATCAAATACCCATGAACAATTGATTTCAAATAATCCTATACGATCTCACAATCATGTAGAATCAAGGCTTCAATATTATCCGCTAACTAGAATAATGGAATTAGCTACAAATCATTGAATTAAAAGACAACTTAAACTGTATCTTTCTGAAAAATAAATGCAGAAAACGTTGAGTGATTCTCCCAAATCAAACCCTAACTTTCTATTTTCAGTTCTCATCCACCGAAGATGAACTAGTCTCTCCCTTTTTCTTTTCTTTTCTTTTCTTTTTCTCCTTCTCGCTTGCTTCCGCTGCTGCTGTACTTTGTTCTTTTTTTCCTCCTTTGTTTCACATTGCCGGTCTCTCCTTTGGTTTGACGCTGCTGCCATTTCTTAATTGTTTAGTGTGTGATTTTTCATAGAGTTGATATGTTGAGGACCTAGTTGTGGCTATTTTAGATGTTCTTATTTATGTTTATGCGTTTTGAGTTTTTATTGATGATCTTCAGCATGAATTAGATCGTACTAACATGAATGTTTAAGATGTTTTGGTTTGCAATGAAGCTAAGGAAAAAAGGAAAGGAAGGAGTAGAGAAGATTGAAGAGAGGAAGCTATCACAGGCAATGTCACGATTATGACTTTAAGACACAACCATGATTTTAATGTTATCTAGGAATGAAAGAAGTCATGACCGTGACTCAAATTCATTATTGAGTTTTGTCAGAGTTCCATCACACATGCTTTCTTCGGGGTTTTACATATATTTAAAGGCTCTAAACCCTTGGAGAAGTAATTTTTGCTTCAGAAACAAACCCTAGAAGGTAACAAACCGGATGGAGAGGTTTTTATGAGAAGAAATAAAGATCACTCATCCAGGCTTGAAGAATTTCACAACTTTTCCATATTCTCCAGCTTAAAGGAGTAAAGAGAAGACTACAAGCTTAACCTTGTTTCTTTTCATTCTTTTCAATACTATCCTTTTGTATAGAGAATATGGATGTTATTATTGAGTTCATTCACATTACGAGTGATTGAAACTTCTTTTAGGAATTACCTTTAAAACTATTTTGTGGAACTCTTATTATTGATGCAATGAAATTTTGTTTGTGATCTTTATTAATCTTCAACCTTATAATTAATCACGATAGTGAACTTGGCAAATTTGTGTTGAGCGTACAACAAGATTTGGCATTCAATTGACTTATCAAGATCAAGTTTATTAATTAATTAAACAGAGATTTTAATCTATCAAAAGAATGCCTATAGGATTACTTCATAACTAGTTAGCTTTTTAGCAAAGGTTTGGTAGGTTGAGATATCGCAAGACTAATTATAATTCTATTAAACTAGGGAAATTTAGTTTCCACCTTGAGAGAGAGTGACCAAGGAATTAGAATATCCTGGGCTAAGCATAATTAAATCAATAAACAAATAGGGAAGCAACATAGGAATAATGTTGATTCCTAGTTTACAAATTTTAATTATGAAATTCTTATATCTTGTTCTTTATTTTTATTAAGTTGTTTTACTTGATTTAATTTTCAGTTCTCGGTATTTTTATGTGTTCCTTAAACAAAATACAACCTGAATTAAGCAATGACTAAAACTCAATTCCTATAGGATGATATCTGTTATATCAAAATTTTACAACTTGTATACTTGCAATATAGTGTAAAGCTAGCTGGCATTTATTCTCATTAAAGTGCTTGCCAGGTTACCTCCCAACTAGCATTTGTTTACAATAAGTAGCTTGATGACCTTATTTCTTTGTTATGTATTTTGAGTTTTCTTCCTATGAACCCTTTTTCTCCTTCTTAATCTTAGGGTTATTTATTCCCTCTTCATTTTCTCTCCTCTATTCATATAGCTCATTTATATTAAGTGTTGGTATCCATGACCCTTCACTTCATTCAAGGCTTGAAATCAACAACAAATCAAACTCCAAAAATATAAAATTGGTCATCTCCTTTAAATCACCTTGAGTTCTATCATATACTTTATTAAAAGGAGAAGAATATGACTTATCATTTAAATATGGTATAATAATTTTGGAATTAGAGAAAGTGATTAATTCGTCTTTACTCCTAAAAGTTAGAACCTTTTTATGATAGAGATCATTGCCTTTGAAGTTGCTAGAAAATGGATACCTAAAATCAAAGGAATTTTATCTTCATTCTCAACATCTGAGATCACAAAATCAAAACGAAATACAATTTTATCAACTTTCATGAGTACATACTCAACAATCCCTCCAGGATATTTCATTAATCTATTTTATAATTGTATGCTCATTGTATTGGGTTTTATGATCCTTAGGCCTAGTTCATGAAATAAATTTTCAAACATGAGATTTACGTTAGCCCCTAAATTACCTAATGCATCATGCAAATACAAGATACCAAAAGTACCAGGGATCGAGAAGCTACTTAGGTCCTTCAAAAATTGGGATATTAATAAATATGGATGCACATTCTTCATTCATCTCCATTATAGAACTCTTTCTCTTTGTTTTTTTCCTTAAACATATTGCATATAAACCTTACATTCTTAAACTCTTGCATAAGATATTTAACCAAAGGGTATTTGCATGTAATTTCTTAATAGGCTCTAGAAATGTACTTGTATGCTCCCTCGATTGTTCAATGGTTGCCTTGTCAAGGTCTAATCTTAGCGGCTAACTACCTTGCCATTTTCTTCTTTTTTTTTTCTTCCTCCTCTCCTGTGACTTGTCATTTATGCACCAACTTTATAATTAACTTCTCAATTCTTGAGAACACTATGTACACTTATTCCTTCTGATTTTTCTCAATATTACCTAACAAAGAACCTATGGGTCTCTTAGAAACCATTTGGGCTAAGTTCCCTATTTGATTTTCCAAATTCTATATTTATTCCTCTTTGTGATGAAAAAGGGCATCATATGAGGAAATGCACTTAGCCAATACCTCCCTTAAGCTTGGATTTTTATTTTGTTGAGACTGCGGTTGGAAACTAGGTAGGTTATTCTGCCCTTATTGGCATTGCGCTTTTAAGGAGATGTTTAGGTGATTTTGCCATCCTGAGTTATAGTTTTCTTTATAAAGATTACCTTGACAAATTGCCACATATTCCACTTGTTCTACTTTCATCTTGACTCATGCTGATTGATGTTTATAATTGGGGTTATCACCTCCACAAAAATCATAAGCCATGACTGGAGTTATATTTCATGCAACTGTCATGTTTTCAAGTTTCTCGTAAGAGCTTCAACGTTTAAATAAAATGAAGGCAAAGCATCCACATTAAGTATTCATATTAGATTTTTACTTTCACCTTGCAGTTCCCTACTAATAAGTGTTTATGGCTATGTCTCTATTAGCTCTTACAATTACTCAGGCATATTAAGACTAGTAATGCCACCAAATGATGCATCTATCAATTTTTTAATGAAAAAACTTAGGCCTCCATGAAAATTTTTCATCATCATGTCCAAATTGAAACCATGGTGTGGGCACTTCCTAAGCATGTCCTTCCAACACTCCTAAACTTCATATAAGTTTTCCTACTCCCATTGCTGAAAATAGATAATGGTGATGGGCAATTTAGCTAATCTAGATGGAGGAAATACCTTCCCAAGTACTTTGAAAATAGTTGATTCCATGAATTGATTAAATTAGGTGGATGACTTCGCTCTACTATGAAATATAAAGGGGAATAGTTTCAACCTAATGGCCTCTTATAACACTCAGTTTTGCTTAAAAGTGTCACAGATATTTAGAAAATTGGCAATGTGGGTGTTAGGATATTCATTTTGGAGCCCATTAAATTATACATAGTTTTGTGGCATCTGGATCATATAAAGCTTAATATGAAAACTTGCTCTTTAAGCCTTGGTCCCTGAATTCTTGACTTCGTTCTTTATAGTGAGTATCGTGAAAAATAATCCATTGTATGCTGCACTAGCATTCCTCACTCTCTCTTTATGTTAAATTATAGCTCTAAGACCTCTATCTTATGCTAACTCTTGACTTCTTCTCTCTTAGTCATTTTCTAAATATCTATTCAACTTCATGATCTACTTCCACTAGAGAAATAGGATGACTCCTAGTCAAGAACAAAGGTACCTAGCCTGCAACTAAAGAAACAACCAAAAAGGTAAATAGATGTACAACCCTAAGGTAAAATCTACGATGCAAAAATTAGAAATTGAAAATTATAAAACAAATATGAAATGAAATTAAGTTAATAAAACTAGTCTGAAAAACATCTAAAAAAACTTAGTAAAAATGCAGTTCCTAGCAACATTGTTAAAGACTTGATATTCTACATTCCTCTCTAAGTTATAAAAGAAATAATGACCAATATCACACTATATAATATCACATCACATGAAAAGCCCAATGTACCTATCGAATGCAGTATAGCTAAGGTAAGTCTAGATGTCAAACCATAAGCACTACTATTACTAATGGATTCCAATCTAGATTATCTAGCTTCTTAAAGGAAATATGTTGACTAATTTTGATTGGTTTGATAACAAAAAAAGAAAAAATACTAATAGTAAAATGCCTAAACAAACTCCCAAGTAACACTCAATGTTGAAGTTAGGATTTAAGTTACTAATCCCTCAAGGATGTATTTGTATTCATTATTTTTCTTGATTTAGCTTGAATTCCATATTTATTAGAATGTAGATTCCCTAATGTAAATTAAACTCTCTATCAAGTTATGCATTTCTATTCATTTCAACAAACTAAGAAAAAGTTCTCTTTATCCTAACCTATTGATTAAATGCATTAATTTAGTATATCAAATATATTTCTTTGGTTAAGTTTACACATTATTTAGGTATCTTATGTAAACCTATCTCTAGGCCCCTATGCAAGATGTTTTATTCAAGGAATGATCTAATGCATATAAGAAATTTCTAAATCTCAATCATACATAAACCAAACTTAGTAATTAAGGTTAAAATTTGCTTGATAATTGAATCCAATGTCATGAATATTGCATGAAAAAAATATATATTAGAATTTTGAAGCAAAGAGTTAAATAAAAAAAACAAGAGTACTACATCCTAAAGTTCATAAAAAGAGGAATCTTATAAATAATTTAACTCCAACACATTGTATCAATTACGCAACCAATCATAAAGAATAAGAAGATAGAAAAGCTCTAGATGAGTTGCCTCGAATCTGTGAATCCTTGACGCTTAATGTAAGAAATACTTCCTTGATCTTTTGAGTAACGTGTTTGGATGTTTCTCCTCCTTTAAGATTTCATGAAACCCTTTAAGAATGGCCTAGTATTTCATATCTCTCTCTCAATGACTAAATGGATGTTTTTGTTCTTACAAATTAGTCACCCAAATATTCAAAATTAGGTTTTTGCATAGGCAGAGTCCATATTGATCTTTCCCAAAATCATGGTCATGATCATGGCTGTGATTTTTTTTATGCTCCTAATGAGTTTTCTACAATATCTGTTCTGTCTTCCATCCAATTATCATGAAACTTGATATGAAGCTTCCTAACATGATTTCCTACTTCCTAATCTTCTCCACTATTTCTTTAAGCTTGCAATCTTCATCCAATGGCTCTCCAAAGTCCTCTAAAACATAACCACACATTAAAAACAATTAAGCAACGTCTTATTTAAAGAGTTTAACTCAATATGCATATAAATCACATAGATTTATCCTTAAATCAAATTCAAATAAGCATGTAATCATGTCTAAAATATGTATGATTTAGGAGCTATCAACAAGATATCATATGTTTCAATGGATAAAATCAAATATATGAACAATTCAATTATAAGCAATGTATAATACCTAGAGTATTTGACTATATAGAGCTATATGAGTTGTCCGTATTAGGTGTGAGCTTAATCAAAATAATATGTTTCATAGAACTTAGTAATGCATTCAATTGATGAATGGAGATAGTGTGTCAATCCATTTAATTTGTAAAATTAAGAATTGCACGACTTGACATGCACTTGTAATTCAATTTAAGGAACCTATGATCTAAGATAATTTGGAAAATATATTAATTCAAACTTAAGTGATCTCTATCCTAAATATTATCTTATTTTTTAATTCGTGTGAAAATATTATCAAGTTTTACTTTAGTAAATTTTGTTTATTTTCCTTTAATTAATTGATCAATCAATCAACTTTTAATAGCCTACATAATTGAGGTAGGAATTCATTGATAGTGGCAGTCCTCATTGATCGATAACTTGGACTCACATTAGCTCTACTATTTAGTGATAGGTGCATAATGTTGGTTATTTTAGTACTCAATTACCCTAATAACTTCAATTAATTAACATTCAACTTAAATTGAAGTCAAAACCAACAATACGACAATTTACCAGTTAATAAGTAATATAATGGAGCATTTTTTTGACTTGGAGTGTCGAAGCTATAAGGAAATAGGGAAACTACTAAGGAAATCATATTAAAATTATCTATAAAGCACAATATTACTAAATTAATTAAGCTAATATAACTAAATTAACTTTAAAAATTCCAACTATTGCTATGAATTAAAAATTGATTAAGGATTAAAAAATTGAATAACCTTACTAAGCCTTAGGCTTTAAATGGCTTAATTGATTTATGAAATGGATTGAAATGCCTAATCTAGGTTCTTCACTAAATCACGACATTGCTATAGTTAAGAAAATGCCTTATCTCTAACTATCCTCAATTGATCGTTGATTATTTCATCAATTAATATATGTTAGGGTTAAAGTTCAAGAAGTTATAATCTTAAATTCCATATTCAAGATTAGTACCCTCATGATTAACCAAAATAGATTTCTTGGATCCTTGATTAAAAACATATTGTTTACATATTTTTCCGTTGATTAAAGTAGATTTCTTGAATCTTTAATCATCGTTATTCTTATCTTAAGTGATCAAGTCAAGACAAGCTTTAAGATCTTAAATAAGCATTGAATGGTTGCCTAAGGTTTGAATGACATATGTTGTAGCCTAAGGTAAAAGAGCCTTGTTGAAGAAAATGATGAAAGAAATAAGCATTGAACAATTCAAGTGAAGATTAAGCATGTGTAGGTTTAGGTTTGTGTCGTAATATGGTAAGTTTCCTACACTTGATCTTTATCAATGCTTGAAAGGGCTTTCACATTTGCATTCCATATTTGCATGGACATTTGCATATAGGATTTCAATTATGTTTTTAATGATTAATTAAATTTGAATATGGAATTGATTTGTTAGGATTTGACTTAGAATGTTTCATTACCATAAAATTGCATAATCAAGAGGTAAGGTGATGAACTATATTAGTGTATGCTTCTTGATAACTTTAAGTGAATTGAATTATTGTTTGAATCTATTTATGATGTGCATTTTGGTTTTTGGTATTTTAGGAAATGTTCGAAAAGCTTTAAAGGTTTTTTAAGAATGAAAAGTTTTCATAATCAAGGATAATTCTTATGTTTGAATCAAATAAAAAACTTTATCTGAAAAAAGCCTGGATATACATTTTAAAAAAGTTTTTGAAGCCTTATTTAATGTTGGAAAATGTTTGGATCATTAATAATTGTTTT
Organism: Pinacopodium congolense; assembly: GCA_028565735.1. Classification (NCBI taxonomy): domain Eukaryota; kingdom Viridiplantae; phylum Streptophyta; class Magnoliopsida; order Malpighiales; family Erythroxylaceae; genus Pinacopodium; species Pinacopodium congolense. The sequence goes on along the minus strand of JAOXYD010096138.1, from coordinate 4,132 downwards.
GTTCATTTGTTAGCAATTTTAGAGTTGAAATTTGTTTGGTTGAAGCTCATTTAATGGCATATCTCAAATCTATCTAGATTTTAATTATCATCATTCAATCTGATTTTTCAGTGCCCAAATTTATTTTTATTACTTTGCAATCATCATACGCATTTTGCTTAAGAACTTATGAGTGCACTAATGTTCTTACTTCAATTTTGTCTTAGCACTTAAATCCATTTTCATTGCTTCAAATTTGTTATTTTCATGTTGCTTAAGGTCTTAGGAGTGTGCTAGATTTTTTTTTTAAGCTCAATTTCACAAACTACTCAAAGCAATCTTTAATGGTCAGTTTAGGGTTTAATCGATTATGTGGCTTTTTGTCTCCTAAACTTCTAGGGTTGCCTCCTAACTGCTTTAAACCCTTCCTAAGCCTATATAAAACATCTTAAACACTTTTATATTTTTTGGCAACCCTAGAAACAAGATTGAAAGATCATTCACTCAAACCTCAAAACTACGTCCTTCTTCTTTGTTTGCCTCCTCTTTCACTGTTGTTGGTTCAACCTCCTCTATATTCACTTTAACTTTTTTTTTTTGCATGAGAAATTATTTTTATTTATCATTTTAAGTGTTAAGAATTTTGTTATCAAAGCTTCGTATTTTATGAGGATTGTTTCACTTGCTTTAAATTTAATTTGTCAGCTATATCAAAACTATTTCTACTTTTTTGTTTCTTGGGTTCTTGCATTATTCACGATTTTTTAGTATCATTGATTGTTTGAATTTTTTGTTCTCAATTGTTTTAAGTGTTTAAGAACTTCATAAATCAATTTTGTGCATTATTAAGTGGTTATATTGGAAAATTGAAGGTCACAAAATCATATACACCAAATCTGTCCAAGTTTGGTATTTCAACATTAATATTTATCTTTACCTATTTAAATTCAATTTTAGTGCTTCAAAACTCCCCAATATATTTTATTTATGTCTTCTATCTTCCAAGAAGTTGTTTGACCTATTTGTGTGATTTTACAAGGTTAGAAACTTTGTTTATAAGCTAAATTTTTAACAGTTTATATTTTGATAGCTTTGCATGTTTATGATTTCTTCTTTATTTAAACCTTCATTTTAATGTGCTAAATTCATTTTTATTGTTGCAATTTGATGTTACCTGATAAATTAATGTTGAATTAGGTTTTTTGTGATGATTTCAAGTCATTTGATTTGTTAAAAATATTTTTTTATACACTAGAAAATTAAGACTCCATAATTTGACAGCTTGTATTCATATTGTGCAGACTTGATTATTTGAGGCAATGATAGGATTGAAATATATTTAATTTTCATATGAATTTTAATGTTATTTTTGCGTTTACATATTTAATTTGTATTTCTTTTGAGTTTACATGCAGATTTGATCTTAGAACCTAAATACTAGTTGAAAAGGCCAAGAATTGGAGCATAATTGGAACTAAAAGAGGTGTGGAACCAATTTTGGGACTTAGCACGTCATGTTATGAATTTCTACACCAAATTTCAAGGCCATATAACAGGTCATGAAGATTGGTAACAGAAAAGAACAAGTCAAGAGCAGTTGAGCATCAGTTTTGGTATAGGTGACTTTGGTGATTCATTAGGTGTACTTTTAGAGCTCATATTACTCTAAAAATTTTTAGGGTGTAAGCACATCATATCAGCAACCTATATACCAAATTTTCTAGAAATTGGAGTTGTATAGAAGGAGCTAAAGAGTAAAAGGCAAAAGGTGTAGAAGCTATCAAATTATGGGACAAAAATAGAAATTGTAAAATGTTTTTGTTTTTATGATTCTTATAGGAAAATTTGACCACATTACTCCCACAACATCTTAAAAACCTAGTAGTCCTCCAAGACATATATAAGGGGCAAAAAAATTATGAGAGAGGGTAGCCCTTACATTTTTCTAGGCTCTCTTTCTTGTTCTTACTCATTATCTTTGTTTTCTTTATGTTTTCAGTTGGAACTGGCTTTTAGTTTGTTTTTTTTTCTTTTATAGTTTCCTATGTTAGGTAGTTTGACGCTCTAAATATTGTTCTTTGATGGTTTAATTTATGTCATTTTCATATTTATGGTTTTATGGTGTTTAAAATGGATTTTTAGTGACTTTAGAGATTGAACACTTTGGGTCATGTATGGATTCATATATATATAAATATATATCAATATATGTGTGTTTTTGTAATTTTCACCTTTTAATTTGGGTGTATGAGCTTGATTAATTGCTTTTATAGGTCTACCCAGGTTTCATTTTTATAAATTAATGATTTATGTTATGGATTATTTTTCATATTTAATATTTTTGTGTGGGTTTTGCTTTATAATTGAATATATGTATTTTTTTAGGTTGTATTGTGTTTAATTTCAATTTTCAATCTGTTTTATGTGTGTTTAAATTTCTATATTAGGTTAATTTGACTGGGCTCTGTGAAATTGGGTGTGATTAGTTGCTAATTAGCCTGAATTTATTATATATTAGATGTTGAATTATGTCTTTCCTTTAGTGTTTTAAATTTTTCAACTTTTTGTTTGTTATTTTCTTGTTTTCATTTATTTTTCCAACCTTTATTTTTTATTTTATTATGTTATTAGTTTTTTTCATATTAGTTTTAATTATTTTTATTATGTTTAGCTAGTTTAGTCTTCGGTTAGAAGTTAATAATGGAATTTTGGTTGAATAATTTTGAGAATTGACTACGATTTAATTGGGTTTTGTGATTTAGGTTAGGATTAAATTGGGATTCCAAGAAAATGCCATGAATTAGGGATGATTGCTTAGGGTTAGCTACCCTATATATGATTCTTAGTTCAATTGGAAGGATTGAGTCATGTGTTACATAATTGTCCTCGACGATTTTCCAAGTGGCAATAGGCTAGTTGGATTTGTCAAAATACTTAGCCTACTAGTCTAAGATTCCAATCCTCTAGGTCACATGGTATGAGCTTGTGTGATCATGGCTTAGGCTAGCTATTCCCTATTTTGTTAAAGCTACTAATCTAGAGAGTTTGTTCTAGGTTTCCTCGTGGTTAGGGGTAGGTTTTCTATCATATAAGACCTATCTAAAATTGAAGGAACTAAGGGTTTGAAACCTTGTTCGAACCTATAGGCTAGCATCTTACACCAATCATAACTTATCTATTTCTAGGATCAATTATAATTCTAGAATCCCGAATTTATCTTCCACCCAACTTTTTATTTTTTTCATTTTTTTCTTTTTTATTTGATTCTATTTCATTAATTGTCTTTAGTGTTTAGTTTAATGTCTTTACATCCGAAGATTTTTTTTTTCCTTTTAGGCAGCATTAGAATAGCTTTAGCTTACCCTATCTCCCTGTGGGATCAACCCTAACTCATCCTAGGTACTTAGTTAGGTGTAGTTAGTATTTTATCATTTAGTAGCTTACTATGAGCTCACAAATTTTTTGGTGCCATTGCTAGGCAGTTAGCGTGTGTTAATTGTTATTTCTTTTATTGTCTTTATTTTTGTTTTTGTTATTCTTTTGTCATCTTTTATCTCTTTTTTTTTTCTTTTTCATAGCTTTTTCGAGTAATGGCTTATTTTCAGCGTTCTTTTTATTATAATCCTTTATGATTTAATTCTTATGTTGATGATGAGTTTGAGTTAACTGCTATCTCAAGGTTGACATAACAGGCAACAAATCTCACATCCCTAGTCGAGCAAGTAGTGATAGATTCGATTGACCCTAAGGTATGGGATTTTGGTTCTTATTCAAGCCATTCTATTGATATATGTCCTTCCTTGCAGATTTAGCATCAGTTTTATATGGTTGTGTTGAACCAAGCTGGTTCTAATCATGTGTTTTGGTGATGACAAAACATTATTCTTACTAATGTTTTGAGTCTTTGATTTTTAGAAGATAGGATGATGTGTAAAGTGTCAGAGCATATATGTGGAGCCTAAGGTAGAAGAGCTATCTTGAAGATATTGAAGACTAAGGTAGAAGAGCTCAAGCATATCAGAGATCAAATGATAAAGTTCAAGTGATGATCAAGCCTGAAGATCAAGAGAAGTTTAAAGATCAAGTAGTTTAGAAAGAGTTTAGGAAAAGGGCTTAAAGTGTAAGTGTCCTAAACTTGATCTTAATCAATGCT
>JAOXYD010096117.1:0-11863 GCA_028565735.1 Pinacopodium congolense | reverse complement strand
AAGATTGGTTATTATAGATCTGTTCTTAATAGCTAGAACCAATTTATTCATGTATGTTTTGAATTATTTTTGCATCAATGATCAATTGTATGAATCAAGGTGGAAATAAATTCCTTTAACTAGAAGTTTTGTTTTATTGAATTTAAACTCAATTTATTTTTATTGTTTTTGATATTGCGTCTAAAAAAATCCCCCTCTTTTGTTCAACTGAGTAGTTTAAAAGAAATAAACCACCATTCCCTGAGGAGACGACCTTACTTCACTGTGCTACGTTAATCGTCTGAGTAGGTTAATTATTTGTGGTTGATTTGACACTCACCAGAACCTTAAACTATCAAAGAGAAAAAGAAGAGAGAAGCAAGAGCTTCTCTAACTAGTTTGATTTGAATCTCTCTAACTATCAATGTGTTTCTAGTGTTTTCTTGGCTCTTTGCAGACAACCTGGAGCTCCCACATATGCTAGCAAATAATGGAATTAATTGGAGACACGCCAAGTTTGAAATCTGCAAGATTTGGAGCTGAAATTGTTGACTTTGTGTACAATGGCACCTCACCATCCTACAACGGCACCCTCTTAGGGTGGTGTTATAGGTCGAATGCTAGACCCATCAAGGGCCCCCTGTTCTTTAGTCAACGACACCCTCTCAGGGTGCTATTATAGGGAAAAACAAAGAGATTTCTTCCAAGTTTTTTCTCCAATCTTCATCATTAAGATCCATTGTGCAAATCAAACATAATAAGACATTAATTAAATAATTCAACACTAAATTAGGGGTCATAATTCAACAAATTAACCATGAAAACTATATCAATTTGACCCCTATCAGGTATTGAAGTAGATCCAGCAAAAGTCGAAGTTATTGCTCAACTACCTCCTCTAAATTTAAAATTTTCTTGTACATTCTTGATTCTAAAGACGATTTATCAAGGATTTTTTCAAGATAGTGAAGCCCCTAACTGAACTTTTAACTAAGGATGAGATCTTTAACTTTGATGATAAATGTATCCATTCTTTTCAATTGCTAAAGGAAAAGCTTACCAGTGAACCTATTGTGGTAACACCTGATTGGCCTCTTCCTTTTGAGTTGATGTGTGATGCGACTGACTTTGCAGTTAGTACAACACTTAGACAAAGACATGGAAAGCCCTTCCATCTAATCTAATATGCAACTTACACGTTAAACGATGCTTAACAGAACTACACCACCACTAAGTAGGAGATGTTAGCTATGGTGTTTGCAATTGACAAGTTTTGGTCCTATTTGGTTATTTCAAAAGTGATAATCTATACGAACCAGTCAAAATTAAAATACCTCTTGAAGAAGCCTGATTCTAAGCCATGATTGACTGGATGGGTTCTCCTATTGCAGGAGTTTGATATTGAAATTCGAGATAAAAAAAGGTAAGGAATTTTTTGTGGCTGACCATTTATCTCGTTTGAATGAGGAAGATATGGACAAAGGAGAACATCGAAACATGAAGAAGGTGTTCCTAAAGAACACTTATTAGACATGCTTATTTTACCTTGGTATGTTGATATAGTGAATTACTTGGCTGGTAATGTGATCCCTCTTGACTTTTCATACAAACAGAATAAGAAAAAAAAATTTCTGAAGTTAAGTAATATATTTGGTACAACCCTTTTTTGTAGAAAATTTGTACTAATGGAATGATTCATAGATGTGTTCATGCTGAAGAAGTGCCTTCAATTTTGAATTATTGTCATTCAAAGGAGATTGGAGGACACTTTTGGCCCTACTTGAACGACACATAGGATGCTTGAGTCTGGTTTCTATTGGCTTACTCTTTTTAAAGACATATTTTAGTATTTGAATTATTGTGATAATTGCCAAAGGATTGGTTTGTGAAATATTTGATGTTTAGGGTATCGATTTCATAGTTCCATTCCCTTCATCGTACTCCAACCAATACATTTTGGTAGCTATTGATTATGTAAGTAAATGAGATGAAGTAGTTGCACTTCCAACCAATGATGCAAGAGGTGTAGTTCGTTTTCTTAAGAAGAAAACATTCAGTCGATTTGGGACACCTAAAGCCATTATAAGTGATAGGGTAATTCATTTTTGTAACAAGTAATTTGAATGCCTTTTATCCAAGTATGGTGTTACCCATAAGGTTGCTACATGTTACCATGCTCAAATTAGTGGTCAAGTAGAAATATCTAATAAGGAGATCAAAAGAATTTTGGAAAAGACCGTTATATAAAAAAGATTGGCCGATGAAGATGGATGATGCACTGTGGGTATATCGAACTATATATAAGACACCCATTGAAATGTCTCCATATAAGTTGGAATATGGTAAGGCTTGTCATTTGCTTGTTGAATTAGAATATTGAGCCTATTGGTCTATTCATTTTATGAATTTTGATTCAAGGAAGGCTGGAAAGGAAATGCTTTTACAATTGAATGAGTTAGATGAGTTTCATCTTGAAGCTTATGATAAATCTAAATTTTGTAAGGAAAGAATTAAAAGATAGCATGATAAGAATATCATTCAAAGAGATTTCAAAGTTGATGATAAGGTCTTGGTGTATAATTCAAGATTTAACTTATTTTCAAGGAAGTTGAGGTCCAGAAGGATAGACCCTTACAATGTGAGTAAGATTTATCCATTTGGAACAATTGAAGTTAGCAATGGTCATTGATCATTCAAAGTTAATGGGAAAAGAGTGATGTTGTATGTGCCTAGTTCACTTGAGGAGCCTTTTAAGACTCTTTCACTATTTAATACTCATTGAACTAGGAAATTTTCAAGTTAGGTAGTTAATTGATTGTGCTTTTATTTTATTTTGTATGATAAGTCTTTCATTACACGCTTGATTACTTTTTCAGTGTGATTTCGTTTCAATAAACTTGGTGGAGCTTTAACCTACATTTTATCCTATCATCTGTGCTGTTGTTTCTATTTGTTTTAGATCATGCAAATACACCACCAAATTTTCAAGTATTTATCTTACAGGAGTATTTCTTTTCCTTCTCTCCTACATTATGCTTTTCCTTTTCTTATTTTAAACATTGAGGACAATGTTGAGTTTAAGTGTGGGGGAGGGATTTATCTGTTTATGCACTTGAATTTAGTTTGTTTGATAGTAATTTGATTCATCATCAATGTCATTATAGTCTATCAATTATGGAAAAAAAAATTCGTATTGGTTCCTTTTTATTGTTCATGCTTTCATTTGAATTAAATTATTTTGGCAATTTGAAATGTTATGCAAGTAATTTTGACTATTAAGGACTGAATGCCTTTAAGTCATTTCATAATTTGGAAGGTAGATACCTAATGATTAGAAGGATATTCCACATATAAAATGTAACTTTCTGAGTAATTTTGTGACGTTTTTTAAAGTATTAACCTTATTCAAAGAAAAAGAATCAGAATTAATCATAAAAAAAATATACAATAAGAATAATTACTTAATTAGTAGAATAAGTAAGCAGAACTACTCCTCTGATTTCAAATCTTATGTATGTATATATATCTATATAAAGAGAAATAAATGAAATAGAATAAGAATATATATGTATATGAGATTTGAAGTTCTGACTAGGACACAATAGTTAGTTGAGCTACTGTCACACAGTTAAGTAATAGGGGGTTGTTCAAGACAAAATGTTCACTTTCACGTAAAATGACTGAAGTGACCTCTAAATTATTCTGCTTACGAATTTAATTAATTAGGTGATTCATTCAATTTTATTTTAATTTTTTTAAAGGATATGGAAATGTAGAAAAGATGTTGCATTAAACTTAGTCATTTTCCTTTCATATGTGGAATTGATTTCTTGATTTAGGTTGAAACATGAAAATGAATGAAAGGATTTAAATGCATATTCGAATTACTATGATTTATTAATCTTATATCATTTTCATGTGTCAATATTTTTGAAGGATAAAAAAGCATTTTCAATAATTTAGGTATTAAATTTGAATTGCTTTTCATATATTTATCTCCTATTATGAACTTAATGATGAGTTAATTTGCTTGAGTACAAGTAAATGCTTAATTGTTGGGGAGTTGTTAAGGGTTAAATGTATAGTAGTTTTGGATGTTATTTCATGTTAATTTAACCCTGATTCAGTGATTAAATGTTCAATTTACATGTTATTATGTTAAATTTGTAGGATGGAGGTTAAAGATGTAGATTAGAGATAAAATTAAAAGAAAGTGTCTCATTTCTGTCAATCATTTTCACCCTGCTACACCACCATTGAAGGATGAACAGCCAACCATTAAAGGAGATAGAATTTAACTATCAACAACACCTTATAGCCTGCCATTGTGCATCAGTGCAGCCCGTCATTGATAAGTAGAGTCAAAAATATCAATCTTAAATCTCCAAGATTGCGGCTTGGGCAGGTAGCTAATAAATTCCCTTGCCTACTGGCACCAAGTGGGAGCTCTCCATGTCCTGAAAACATCTAAAAACTCATAGAAAACACGTAGAAGATTGGAGGAGAACACACGACATTTAGAGAGTTCTTCTTCTCTTATTCATAGCTTCTTTCTTTTAGTTCATAACTTTAAACACTTAGTACTTCGAATTTGTGTATTGTTTCTGAGTTATGAATATTGGAGCTTGTTGTTAAGACTCAGTAGGAATCATCTAATGCGGTTTCTAAACTCAGATTATATCTTATTTTGTTCCATTTTCAGATTAATCAAGGTTGATATTTTTATGCTTATATTTATGAATGTTCTCTACTTTTTTACAAGATCTTGAGTAATTAGAGCTTGGCTGGAGTTCATACTCAAAGTATGATGTATAAATTGCATATCTTGTTTGCTTTGATGTAAATGTGTGGTTAATCATTTCTATTGCTGTGGATTGATGTTATGATGATTTCAAAGAGTTTTAAAACATGTTAAAACGTCTTTATTTTGTTTATTGAAGGTCTGAATGAACCAATTTTAAGCTGGTAACTTAAGATTAGTGTTTAAGATATTTTAAGCATGATAAATCATCTTAAATTGTCAAAAAAATCAATAAGCAACACGAATTACTCCTTGCATGATCAAACTGGAGTTTCTGTGATAGTTAGAGTTCTGAGATTAATTTTCCAGAACCCACCTTATTGAAATTAAAGCCATTTACTTGATTTTAAAGCATAACCAAACTTTAGACAAGATTAAATGGAAAAAAGGAAGGTCTTAACCATAACTTTGTTTTGATTTTGGGAAGGACTTTAATTAGACCTCAAATATGTTTTAGATCTCAATTAATTCATCAATCATCTAATCCTTAGCTACTTTACACATTTGGTAATTTTTAGAATCAATTAAAAATCATTTTTGAAGTGTGTAAGCCAAGGTAGTATAGTTTAAGCAATTTTCATGTTTTTAATCAAATTTTCTAGGTTTTTCCTAATAAATCTATTAATTAAGAAAAATTGTCCCTGTAGGATCAACATTCAGAGTATGAAATTTACTCCATTATATTTCTTTTGCGATAGGTGCACTTGCCTTTATTTCGTTGGTTTTCAAAGCAAAATAGTTTCAAAATCATTCAAAGTTTTAAAGTCACCTAACCAATGCAATACTCATGTAAGAGGAGAGCTCGGGATATGTCTCATTTTACATGCCTCGAGAATGCATATTGGTATGATGCTCGCTTACCTAACAAGTTAATAGATGAGAAGTCTTTAGCACCTGTGTTAGATGTTGAATTTCAGGTTAGTGTTGTGTTATGTATGTTGGAATGGGATCCTATTTTGGTCCTGGTTGGTCCTTACTACCCCATCCTCGTACGTGAATTCTATGTTAATATGGAAGAGAAGGATGCTAAAGACCTTCTCGATATTCAGACTACTGCTAGAGGAGTGCCTATAAACGTCACCCGAGCTTCACTTTCTTGCCTCCTAAATGTATCGAATGTTGGTGAGTCCTATCATCATCGGGTGGATCGGTTTGATGGTGATGATGTCAAGTCAAAACTCAACTTTACTTTTGAGACTGCTCGCACCACTTGGGGTCTAACTCATCCTCTGAGAAAGGACTACTTTCCAATTTATCAGTTATTAGTTTAGAGGATAATTGTAATAGCCCTCATTAGTTCAAACATTTTAAATCGTGCTAGTGGACATATTGAGATAAGGTATGACGAGATCTACCTTTTACTTAAGTTATATCCAGGTTTAGGAGCCATCGAGGGTTTGCTGTTGGCTTCCTTTATTCTTTAAAGTATCAATAATGTGGTTAGATCCAAGCATGCCACAAAGAACCTCTTTTTTCTAGCTTTGATCACATGAGTGTTTACTGAGGCTGGCATTTCATTTCAGGGCCAGATGTGTATTCAGCCTATGCCCACCTCTATTATTGGTTATCACTTCCTTAAGTTATGGTGATTTTCTAAATTTGGAGGTCTTTGGTGTAATTTGAATTGGCAGCCTCTTTAAGAGGGTGAGCGTATGGATGCTGACCAAGAACCTCTTCAGCCGCCTATGCTAGTTGAAGATTTAGATGAAGGTAGTAGGGATGAAGATTCTTCTGAAGCTACTTTGCCTGCTCCCAGTGTTCCTTCTTCAATCCATAGATCATTTCCCCTAGCTGCTAGTTAACCCGCTACTATGCCTCATTCTTTCGATCAGTTGGATCGTATTGAACAACGCCTCACTCATATGAAATCCCAGCAGGATCTCCTCTTTTCATGTATTGAGGATGTTCTTCAGCATGTTAAGACGATTCAAAGCCAGATATCAGATTTATGGGATATTATTCGTGATCATTTACCTCTACTGAGTTAGCTAGTTTCTTTTAGTTGTTCATCTAGCCCATTTGTTTTTGGCTAGTCCTTTTGATAGATTTTTTTGATTTTGGATGACCCTATCTATTTTGCTTTATGTATTTCCTGTTCGTTGTTTTCTTAGTTCTTTTGTTGTTTTGATATATGCTCCCTTTGGGGTACAATACGTTATATTTATGATATTGGAGCAATCTTTTATTATCTTGTTACACTTGTTCTTTCATGTTTCTTACTTTTTGTTAGCTAATTTCAATGGTTGCAGCTCGTCCAGTTTCTTCAACTCAAAATTTATTTTCAATGGGTGCTATCTAATCCTTTTCTCCTACCTTTGATGTCTTATTTTCATTTTTTACCAATAGAGGACGAATGTTGCATTTAAATATGGGGGAGAGACTAGATGATTTAGGTTGTTGTAAATTTATGCTTTATTTGTCTTTAATCATATCAATTTATCATCATTTTCTAATCAATCTCTGATGTTTTGAAAAATTTTCTCGATCTTGATCCAATCATTGACAAGTTTTCCTTTTCAATCTCATTATTTTGACCAAATAAGATGTTATCATTTTTATTTTGATGATTGATAAGCTTTTGATTTTGATTAATGCTTTTGAAAATTAAGTCTTATAGTTTCATTATGACAATCTAATTATAAGCTGAATCTTTCTAAACTAAAAGTTTCATCTTTAATGTAAGTTCACTATCCTTTTTTAGTTAAAAAAATGAAAATTGAAAAAGAGTAAAAAGAAAGAAAGAAAAATAAAAAGAGAGAGAAAAATGCAAGGACAGAAATTAAAGAAAAAAATGAGTGAAAAAAAATGAGCATCGTCATTCACTCTGCTGGCTTTTAATCAATTGATTAGAGGGTATGAATGGTGCAAAAAGTCAGTTGATGAAAGGTTGCTCAATCCGGTAAGCCAAGGATTGTTCACCATAAACTATTCACCTTTGAGTACAAAATATTGAGTAACTTCTCAACTAAAACCTACATCTGCCTTGCTTTTTCGTTTTGGTGTTTAAGTTTAAGGATGTGAATTTGTGTTCATTGATCTGATCTCTTACTTGGTTTATATTCATTTTATGATTGGAATTGAATTGTGATCCTAGGATGAATTGAAAAAAGCATGAACTAAATCATTTTCAACTACAACTTGATTGGTTAAACCAAATTTATAACCTTCTACCCTGTCATATTAATTGAAGGATGAGGGAATTCTTTTCAATGGTTTTGGTTAATTAATTGGAAACATTTTTCTTAAGATTATCTATTGTTTGGAAACTAATGATAGCTTGATTTGCCTGGGGATAAGCAAAAACTAATTATAGGGGAGTTGATAAACTTCATTTTATGCCATATTTGCCTCAAAATTAGGCTAAATTGTTGTATAATTGGTTACATTTGATGTTTATTAGCTTAATTATGTGTTTGATTGATGAACATTGTAGTTAAAGTTGATTTAATTTAGAGAATCTGAGAAAAGACTGCTGAAATTCAAAGATTTGAACTAAAATGATGGGCTGGGAGAGGCGTCGTTCAAGCCTCAAGTCAGAGACACAAACGATGATACTCAACAGGGGCCATTTAACTCCTTTTAAGCGTTGCTTAAGTAGCATTTGACACTTTTCTTGTTGGATCTCCTTCTCCACTTGTTGCAACTTATTGTAGTTGGTTCCTAATTGCAGCTGACACCTATAAGAGTTCAGAGAAACCATTTTTGCAGAGGATAGACAGAGAAAAATACAAAAATTAAGGAGAAATCAAATTGAGAGAATCATAGGAGAGTCTTAAGGTTATTTTCTCTTGTTCTTCACGTTTTTCATCTTATTTTGCATATCGGAGTTGTATTTTGGAGTTGTTGATGCTCAATACACGTATATCAATCTTGTAAATGTGTTTAGAGCCAGAAATTGGTGCACTTTAATTGATTTTTATCAATTAAAATTACTTTTCTTCATCATTTATGCAATAACATGTTTTATTCATCATATAAAATGACCTGAGCATATGATGAATTTGTTTCCTTGTTAGATTAAGGGTTGTTCTTCTCTTTTAGGAAGATATTAAAGCTTGTTTTACCTTAAACATGTAAGAAAAAGATAAAGAATAAGTTATGATATTAGAAATCAAACTAATCTGAATTTAGGAATTTTTTTATTTAAACTTATTGATTTTCTAGCCTTATGCTTAAGATTGTGACACAACAAAAATCCAACTTAAGTATTTGGAGATTAAGTTTTTTATTAACCATAGCAATGCTTAGATTAAGAGAATTGACCCTAAAATAAGCCCCTTAATCCACATTTAGTCAATTTAGGTCATTGATGATCAAATTCCTAACCAAATTTCATCCTACAAGGCAACTTCTTTCGTCAAACTAAGTTATTATGCATAACTTGAATGTTTAGAATTTCTTTAGTAATTATTATTTCATTTTTCATTCAATTGAGATTTTAAAGATAATTATGATCAAATTTGCCATGGTACTTGCAATTTTAGCAAGGAATCCTCGTGGCAATGATACTTGGATCTTAATTTTACTTCCACTTTATTACTTGAGACTGGTGCACTTACCACCGGTGTTAGTTGAATTAAATTGAAAAAAGTGAGATCGATGAAATTTAATTTAGAATTAACTTGAGTGAAATTATCCTTATATAAGCCAATAATCAGTAACCGATTTTAAACTGATAAGATTGAATTCTATTAAATTTTCATATGCTTTTTAATGTCATTTCAATCTTACTTTATTGTTTTAATACTCAATTTGAGTTATATTGTGTTTAATGACAGGTTTATTGCATTAGCACAAATTTTGGGTCAAAGCATGATGAATTTAAAGCAATTTGAGCAAAAGTGAAAGATTATATTAGTTTGAAAAAAATTTTAATAAATCAGTTGAAAAGCAAGCTGCCAAAACGCAGCTTGCTTTGGATTTTAGGCTCACCCTTTTCATTAGGCCACACATAAGGGAGAGAAGTTTTGGCTGAATTAGTACACAAAAACCTAGGGAAACAAGTGAACAAGTGGGGGGAGTGGCGGCTTGGAGGCTTGGAGTCATGGCTTGAGCTTTGGCTTTGAGCTGCTATACTAGGAGACGGACAAGAACTAGGAGATAGGTGAGAGGAGTCGGCTACATTATTGAGTTTAATTTCAATTAAGCACTATTTATCTATGGCATTTAACTTAGAAACTCGGGTGTAGCTTCCATTTTCAGCATTTTTTTGTTTTGTTCTTGCGTTTACTATCAGAATCTTTGTCTGGTTCTTTTGATAGCCCAAACCTTGATTATTACTTGGTTAGTTTGACCATGTGTTTTAATTTTCTTATCCAATCTTTAAACATTGTTTTCTTTCAAATTGGAATGATAATTTCAATTTTATTTTTAATTAAGTTGTTTAAGGTTTTATTCCATGTAGTTTCAATTATCTATATAGTATTTAGTTCATCCATGTTTAGTAGTTAGTTTCTATATGTGTTCTTAAGTTTTAATTCATTTAAATATCATTTTTTGTTTAATTTTTATAATCTGGAATTTTTATTTAAAATGCTAAATTAAGTCTTAGTTAATTAAGTTTTAGATAATTTCTTATTAGTTGAATTAATTTAAGTTTCCATTAGATAAAGTATTGAATGTTAACTTCTTTCATAAGCGTAAATTTTCCAGCTTTTGTCTTACTTGTTTAAGCTTTAGATTTTAATATTTTCATATTTGTGTTGATTAAAATTTGTCTTAGATTATGTGTTATTCCATGATGTCTTGTTTATTTATAATGTTATTAATTCATTGATGGTTGATAATTAACAATTGATACTTGTTTTTAAGTTTTAATTCACGTAAATTTAGTTTTTGTGCCAGCTTTTTTTTAATTATTTAAGCATGATTTATGTTCATTTAATTTTTGTTTTAGGTATCTTAATCATGCGTGGCTAGTTCTTTTATGGTTTTGGAGATATTAGAAAGATGAAAGGATGAAAAATGTGAGAGTGATGTTAAATTTATCCTTAATTAGATGTTTGTTAGTCTAGGTTGGTTTGGAACATAGGCTAAATGTCATGAATTATGAGTTATCTCTAGGCTTGATCACCCTTAGATAATTTCTTAATCCAAAAGCTAGGGTTGAGTGTGTGATACGCAATAGTCCATAGCAATTCTCGAAAGTAGCAATAGGTTAGTTGAATTTGTTAAGATACTTAATCGACTTACCTAGGGTTTCATACCTTTAGGTTGCACTTTCCATGCTTGTGAGTTAGTGGTCTAAGTTAATCGTTCTTTAGTACCTAAAGCATCTTCACTATTAAATCTAGAGAGCCTAGGTTATAGATGGGGATAGGGGCATTTATAGAGCTTGTTAGATTTATGTAATTTAGAGGAACTAAGGGCTTGAGAACTTATTCGAGCCTATAGGCTATCACCATGACTAGAGTGCCTATCATTTAGATTTTAGGATCAATGATCATCCCGACATCCTAAAGATATCTCCAACCTACTTCTTCGCTATTATTATTCATCTTTTCTAAATTTTTTTTAGTGCTTTTCTCTTTGCTTCTGTCTTTTTCATCTTAGTTGATCTTACTTTCATCCATTCAAGGTGTTTTATTTTGGCTTTGGTGCAACATTTGAATAATATTTGCATTCCATCCCTCTATGGTTCGACCCTAGCTTAGCATTATTAAATAGTTTTAGTAGCTAGGAATTTATTATTTGATAGCTTGCGATGAGCTCATCATAAATCTTTAACCTTTTTTACTGCTTAAATTATGCACCTATGTTAAAAATCGAAAGCCGTTAGCCTTACCCAATCACAAGTCTAATTAAATGCTATGTGAGTAAGTTGGGAATTTTTATTTAGTTTTAATTTTCAGATGATTTAAAAGGTGCCTTTATTCATTTTATGTATATATTTAATACTATTGTTCCCTTAATTTTTAATGTTATTCAAGGTAAAAAAAGGGAGATAATGAAAAAGAAAAAAATAAAAATCAAATATGACAGCAAGAGTTAGTGCTTAGTTTCTAGTTGTATTCAAATGAATGTCTCAAAATTATATTTGGTTGTCCCTATACACTTAGTACTTTGCGAACACTTTTAAGAAAC
>JAOXYD010096116.1:0-38876 GCA_028565735.1 Pinacopodium congolense | reverse complement strand
ACCTTACTCCACATCTATGCTCTTACACGTTACACATCAACCTATCTTATAAACATTTCAAACACTTAAACATTAGTAATAATAATGTTTTGTCATCATCAAAACACATGATTAGAACCGCCTTGGTTCAACATAAAGGATTCCTAAATATTGTTTGAGCCATTGATCGAATAATGTGTCAATCGAATTAAGGCATAGGTTCACAAACTATAAATAGTATTTGTTCTTAATGATTATTTAGTGTAAGTAATGACTATACCAATTTTTTATGGCATAAATAGTTCACAGTCTAGTTAAACATATATGCTTGGATGTTTTTGTGACTTTAAACATTTAAAAACATATATGAAATTCATGTGTGATTAGATTTAACCTTTGAACGTTACGGTGAGAAAGTGAGGTAAAATTTTTGTTATAGTCAAGTTGGGGGCCATAATTTAGCTTATGTTTGGGAAATTATGTTCTTTAAAGTTCCTTTTCACCCATAAGAATAAGTGTAATAAGTTTCTTTTTACATGGGAAAACAAAAATTTTATACCATAGTTGACTTCACCATTAAAAGAACATGATAATAAAACTCTTAAGTAAGACGACTTTGGGATGGGATATAAGAAAGGAATTTACCAAACCACTAGATATCAAGTTATAAATAATTTATTGGGCTTGTTTTATTTTGCATAATTTATGAATGCCATCAATATTAATTTATCATAAATTATTGTAGTCTATTTAAAACGCCATTGGTAACAGTTTTCAAATGTTTTTAAATTTAAAAGCACTAAATTCACTACCTCCTGTGTGTTGATTTAGGAAAAATAAATAATATTAAAATAAGTCTCTTTTTGCTATTTTTTACAAAAAAATTAAGCAAAAGTCAACATGGCACACTTAAGAGCATTTTTGTTGATCTTCGTATAAAATTCAAGAGTGGGGTGAATTACATATGTATACTTTTTCTATTTAAAAGTAATGAATGAATTGTTCTAATGAACAATTATTAAAAATTTATATAAGGCAATAACAAAGAAAACAAAAGAATAATAAAAGTGAGAAGGGAAAGAGATACAAAACTTATTTATAATTTTTTTACCAAATAACCCTTGGCCTACATGTACTTTCTTCTTCCTTTAATCATTGAAGAGGAAACCTCTATATAGTGTCTTTCTTTGCCTTAGTTAAAGTGAAACCATTATAATCACCTTACTTTACCATGAGAGAAGAGAAATATTTTAGTCTTGTTAAAGGTTAAGAATAAACCTTATATGTGATACTAACAATTTTCTCAAATATAACAGGACTGCCTTTGATTAATCCGCATAGGTATAGGACTTAATTAGGAAACTTGTGAAAGTTTTAGAACTACAAATATAGTTGTCCCGAATATTTGCAGTCTTAAACTTTTCACAATTTTTCTAATTAAGTCATATACATATGTAGATTATTTGAAGGCAATCCTTCCATATAGGTTTCAGACTGTCTTTGATTAATATGCATAAGTATAGGACTTCAACAAGAAGTATTTAAGGTATATGATTTAATTAGAAAAATAATGAATGGTTTAGGACTAAAAATATAGCTATCCCTTTCAAAATTATATACAACTCAAAACTTCTATTTCTTAATCACATTGTTGGACTGGTGCTCAATATATGTCATGCAATGTACTCATGCTCTCAGATATTCTTTCTATCCTATTAAAACTTTTAGCAATTCTCTAATGCAACAAAGATTCTTTCCATTTCTTAATTATGATCTATTTATACAAAAATACACTTTAAAAACTACTAAACATATAACCTAGTCATTACAATGACGAGCTTTTATGATAGATCAATTAATTAAGCACTTAAATTTTGTAACCAAATCATGTTAGGTTTAGGTATCAAAATTTCAGACAAAATCCATCAATCACATTCAAAATTAACATTCTATTGACTAGCAAATAGTTTAGCCAATGGAAAATGACCATTTTGTAACTTTTAGTCCTATGTTTGGCTAGCTAACAAAACCTTTAGCCTAACCAAACCCATGCATAAAATAATTTGAACACGTCAACCCCCCAATATTTTCAAAGATAAATCACACCTACTTGTCAAAATTTTTATTCAAAACCATTTTAAAATTTTCATAAAGTTTGTATAAATAATAAGAGGTTTTATTTAAAATTCAAAAAAAACTTTTTCTTGATTATGAAAAAATGTATACATTATACACTATATGTAAATGATTTTGCAATCATGGATCCCATAATTCATTAAAATGATTAAGATAAGGTTAAAAGAAAGATAATTATAGTTTTTATATACAAAATAACTTTATTCTCTCTTTTTTTAGTGTGCTTAAGTCGAACAACCTTGTAACTCTTGACTTTAAGTTGACAATCCACTTTATTCTTTTGTTTATTTTTTCCTTCCATTGAAATCTTTGACTTTTTGCTTAATATTTGATGAATTAACTTATGAATATCAGTAAAATAATGAGTTAAAACCTTAGATGATCCAATAATCTTCCCCTTTTCATGAAAAAAAAACATTTGATGATATTAGAAACAATAAATGACATTGAATGATATTTCCTTCACATCAAAGTAATTTGTAATGTTTGCTACCCCTTATTTCATGCATCAATAATATATAAAAATCAAGTTTTAACATCACCATTCACTCCACTTTTTTGTTAGCATTAAAATTGGTATAGGGTATATCAAGTTATAAGTATTAGAAGAGAAAAATAAATAACTTTCCTTTCCCCCTTTATAAAAAACCCATCAAATGATCAAAATTTTACATCAAGTGCTTTTAAGAGAAATCAAAAATTTTGAAAAAACTTATATACAAATTCAAATATCAATTTATCTTTCTCCTGCTCAAAACATGAAAAAAATGTTTTCTTCGTGAAATATGTATATATTTATGCCAAGTTATTATGATTGAATATTATCAATAAGAAAGCAAATGGTTACCTTATTTTATATAGTGCTAGTAGTTACCTTCTTTTTTGTTCTCACTTGGTTCAATAATTGCCCTTTATGCACTAGTTTCCTTAGCCAACTCATGTAAGAGATCTTGATAATTTTTTCTTTAAATATAATTATTAAATAAATAATTTTTACCTATTTGAATAGAGGTGATAGTAATTATTGGTATTAAAGAAATTAGTATGTTTTATGTATTTATACAAACTTAGGTCTTTAGGTCTTTGGGGGTTAATGCTTAAAATTTTGTTAAATCATTTCCTTTTAGATTTACTTATCAAGAATTGCTTAAAAGGGTAATCCACTTTTTATATGCCCATAATCACCTCAAAAAGTACATCTCATTTAAAAGGAGTTTAAAGAGTTAGTTCCATTTGATCAAGACCTACAGGATCATTACTTGTATGTAATTTAGATCTTAGCGGACAATATAAGTGATGTAATGCCCTCTTGTGGATATTTGTGGGATTAGGTGTTATATTGTGTGACTTTTAGGCCCAATAATTGGCAAGACATTTCTTTAATAGAAGTATGGCTTATGTTGAATGGGAATGTGTATCATGCCTTTTTGTTTATAATGAGACTTATAATGATTATAAGTTTTTTTTCAAGCTATTTTGATGATAAAAAGGCATGTATCAATGAGGAATATATTGAATTTTCTTTTTGTTACATGAAATTTATTCACACTTTTTCTTTAATAGCAACCCCTTTAAGTTTGAAAATGAGAAACATACGGAATTCATGAAATCTCCATTTTGTTCAAGACCTAAAGGATGAAGATGAGCACGTGATTTTTATGCATATTCAAAAAGTTCAACATTCTCATAGGATTATTTAAGCATAAGCTTATCATGTTAATGCTTTCCCATTATAGAAAATTTCTTGGCATTGGATGATGTACTTCCTTAAATGAAATCAATTACATGCCTATTACTAGAACTCTTTTGAGCTCTAATCATGCTATTTATATTTTTTTTCACTACCCATAGTGAATCTAGATAAGAACTCTTCAAAGTAATTAATATTCTCCTTCAATGCCTCATTTTTATGCAATAATTTTTGCACATTGTTATCAATAACAACCAATACCTTAGATTATATAATTTCATGTATTATTTTCATTCTCAATCAAACATGTATCTAGTAGTTTTTAACTGTCTTTATATTTGGTAAATACTTTATTCCTTTCATAATCATGAGATGTAACATTCATTAAGCTTGTTCATTTGAAAGGTTAACATCAAATCATCATTATCATAATAAGAATCTGAGAAAAGTGATATCTTTTCCTTATTAACTAGAAAGTACTTCCTTACTCTCTGAACTAGTAACTACATCTCATATGGCCTTAAGTGTTTTCTTCTTCTTTTTCAATTATTTATTACTCTTCCTCCTTAATAACTTCTTTAACTTTTTCACATTAAAGTCTTCATCACTCTTAGTTAAGGAGGTATCCTCATTATCAATTTATCATCCTTAGAGAGACTAAAAACTACACCTTTTTTTATTAGATCCATTTCCACTTCATGTTATTCATTCATCTACATCTCATTAGTGAAGAGTGATCTAATTATCTTTCTAATAACAACATGTTAAAATCTCTTATTTTTTATAAATTGTCATATTTACCTCATAAGCCTAAAGACCTAATCAATTTTTTTACCAATTTAAATAAGTATAATTCTTATGAAGAATTTCCAGAGTATTAATGATATAATTAAAGGAAGCATACATATTAGACATTAACTCTTTTTTTGTCCATATGAAATAGATGCACTAATAAGCTTATCTCTCTCTTTTACTTAAGTAGTACCCTCATGTGTGGTTTCGAGTGTGTTCCATATCTATTGATTGCCAAGTCAAGCATAGTTTTATGCTTAAAACTGCAAGTATACAAGTCATAACTTGTAATAAAAGGTGGATATCGATGTCACAAGGATTGTGCTTAAGCACTACTTAATTCAGGTTATGCTCTGTTTAAAAAACTAATTCAAACTATTTTAAAAGAATAAATAAAATGAAAACAAAATAAAGGTAAGAGAAAGCAATGCAACCAATGTCAAAACTGTAAACTAAAACTTAGAGAAAATCAAGACTAAGGAATAGGACTTATTCTTATCCCTATATTTTTACCTTTGGTTTATTTGATTCAATTTGGGCTTGGCCCAAGATT
The DNA here is from genome assembly GCA_028565735.1 of Pinacopodium congolense. Taxonomy (NCBI): domain Eukaryota; kingdom Viridiplantae; phylum Streptophyta; class Magnoliopsida; order Malpighiales; family Erythroxylaceae; genus Pinacopodium; species Pinacopodium congolense. The sequence continues at coordinate 33,726 of JAOXYD010096116.1, read as the reverse complement.
TCATAATATTTTAGCTGCATTCTCTCAAGGTGCAACTAAATATCACTAATTAAATAAATTAGGATTAACTTTGGGATATCTCGACATGCAAAGCCTTTCCTAAACATTCAATTAGAAGTGAAGCGATCCTATAGGCAGTATATCAATCTATCAAAATCTCTTCCTAATAAATCAATAACTTGTTATCTATGGGTCTAGTAAAACCCAACTCTCGTTATACATCTAACACAAATTACCAAGCTTACTCCCTCTGTTTATTTCAAGGTTCTAAGCTCAATAGGTAACACAAACATGAATAACATTGAATCAATAACCAGAGTTCATGAATAGTTCAAAAAAAATCCTAAAACAAATTTAGCCACTCATAATAGAAATAAATTCATCCATATCCATATTCTCCAAAATACAAAATATATTGGAAAAAAATAATAATGATGATTGCCTTCTCTTTTTGAATGTGAAAAATCTGGAAAATGGGTGTTGATGGAGCTTTTGGGGACTTGAATTAACGTTTCTCTCCTTTTGAGCTTGTTTCTTGACTTGGAGGAGAAGAGTTGGATGGTGGTTGCATTTTTTTTCTGGTGGAAATATGGCTACTTAATGTATATGTCTAGAGCTGCTTAAGGTTGAAGGAGAAATTGATGTTGTGTCATTTTGAGCTAGCCTTTTAATGGCTTGATGTTGTCTTGTCATTTTGAAGTCTTGCCATGTTCAAGCTCTTGAAAGGTTTTGCTTTTTGGCAGCCAATTACGTTTGGCCTTTGCTTGGTTAAAGCAAGACATTCCTAGTCAAAGCTTGGAAGACTAAATCGTTTTATGCTGGTTGAAGCAGCACTCTCCTACATGGTCAAAGCAACACTCTCCTACGTGGTCAAAGCAAGAAGACCTTCGTTTTAGCGATATGACTCTCATCCGACAACACAATTCATGGCCCTTTAAATGCTTCCTAGGGAAGTGTGTTTTTCCAGGTTATAAAGCCTTTCTTTCTTCATTTTCTTCATTCCTTTAGCCAATGAGTTTGTTAATCATTTTGTTTCCAAGCTTTTGTTTTCCTTTTTTTCTTTTTCATTCTAACTTTCTTCCAACTCCAATTCATCCTACATAAAAACTAAACAAATAAGATCCAATTCTAACTCAAAATCAACAATTAAATGATAAAACATAAAATATAAATAAAAACACCAAATAAACAACAATTTAATCCTAAACACATAAAAAATAAGTAACTTATACTTAGAAAAAATAAGGAATAAAAGAAAATTTTCAATATCTCATGGGTGGTTTCATATAAACACACCCCATTAAATTCATTTATATCAACAAAAAACAAATACTTACTTTGGCATTAAATAAAATGATCTCTTATCATTATTACTTTGCTTATTTTTGTCATTTGGTACCATAGTCTCAACTTTATCTACAATCACTATTGTCATTAGGGCATAATTATAATTTTCTACAATTCAGCTAAGATCAATTTCTTTGGATAAAAGGAAGCATTTCATCTTAATTTTCAATCTATGTAACATACTCCTTCACAGAAATACAATCTACTATCTATTGATTGTTTTGGCTAAAAAGTGAATAAAATTATGCAGTAATGATATTTATTTGACTTTGTATAGAATTTTATATGTAATGAATGAGATCCCCTATTATACTAATTGATAGTCCCTAGATGGCACATAAAAGTGGTCAAATTGTGTGTGTAAGCTTTTACTATATTTGAAACTTAGTAAATTAGTTACCTATTCTAATAAATAGTTATGAAAATTACATATAAGGAAATCATTAAAAAATAAAAATAATAAAAATAGGGTTGAAAAATACAAAATAAAAACGTATTTATAGTGATTTTGTCTAATAATCCTTGACTTACATTTACTTTCCAAGTTCCATTATGTTACAACCTTGTTTCCTCAATAGCTGAAGAGTGACATTGGATCTAGCATCTCTTTAATCACAATTGAAAATAAGAATTTTAGGAATATGGTTTAAGTTCAAGAGAAATCAAAATAATTCATATCCTAATAATTAACCGAATTGTAACAACTATATAACCATATATAACTCAAAATCTCCTTTTCTTACGCACAACAATGAACATAAGGCTCGAAATATATTATCCATACGAATTCACTAAAATTCTCTCTCTAGCTATTGGGGACCCTTCAAATTCTCTCTAGGATGCCAAAGGTTCTTCCCATAACCTAATTATGATCTACTAATAGAAAAAAAATTAAATGTTCTACTAATAGAAAAAAAAAAAAGTTATCGCTAAAGACACAGATCATTCATTGTAAACTCAATTAAGAGTTATCTATAAGAAACACTTTAAATAGTCATTAGAAATACAAGGTGGGTATTATAATAACTTGTTTCTAAGTAAGATTTTTAAGCCCTAAAAGGCACTTAAGAGGGCTGTGAATTGAGTGTTTAAAAAATTTTCTAAACTGATTAAGCTAGCCACTTAAGCTAATTCAAACTATATGGATCACTAAACCAATGTTCAACCTAGAATGAAATCCAATCTAATTCAAGCACTATATAGACAAAAAATAATTAACTTAATAAGAAATCAATAATAAGTTTAAGGATAGGAGAGAACATAAGAAAATTTTCAAGGCTCACCCAACCAATTGCCTACTTCATCTCCTAACACTTTCGATGTTGGATTTTTGTCACAATATGAAAATTCAATTACAAATATTCTTCAAAGGTGAAGATGAACCCTTAAAAATCACAATCGTCTTTATAGAAGTGAAGAGCAACCTTAGTTGGCAAAGAGGATCCTTTAAAAGATTTAATATCAATTGAAACAAGAGAAAGTCTTTTGTAGTCATAAAATATACCTAAAGAGATGTTTCACTTAAAGCTCAACTAAACCAAGGGATCGTTATTGTCAATAAAAGTAATGGTAGATCAATAATGCACCTGAAAGCTTCAAAAAACTTAATATGGCATATTTAAAGCACCAAAAACGTCTATATATATGATGAATGATAAAGTGAAAGATGAAATGCACTAAGTCTGGACAGTTTTGAGAAATATGATTATAAATGCTTCCAAAAATTAACATAAGCCCATAAAAATTCACTTATATAATCAATGAAACCCTTGAGACTTAAACAAATAGAATATAGAAATTTTGAAGCAATAATTTTGGATTAAACAATTGAAACCAATGATAACAATTAATGAAACACAAAACAGGAAGCTTATGATCAATATGAATTTTTTGCAGTTCAAATTAATGTTTTGAGTGCATAAAAGACAAAGTGAAAGATCTAGTTCACTCTTGAAACCTTATAACAACTAGAAAAAAAAACAAAATCTAGGCTCCAGAAACAAATTCAAATGAAAAAAAGAGATAGACAGAATTTAAACACTAAAATAAAGACAGTTTGATGAATGTGTTTATGTGAGCTTAAAACAAAGATTTAAATGGCATAAAAAATAAAGTAATATCTTGAGGATCATCTTGGGACCTTAAACAAATAGAAAATGATCTACTTAAAGTACCAAAAAATGGATTTGATTAGTGAAAACTGAAGATTGCGTAAGAGAGTACAATAATATTGACAGCTTTAGTGATTAAGAGATTTTTTGCTGGTAATCTTTTTTTTAAGAGCATAAAGATTTGATAGAAATGTTTAAGAATGTTACTTATAGGGATAGGAAGGGATTAGAGTCATTGAAAAATGAAAAGAAATTAGTCGTTACTTTATTAGACCATAAATGGCAATTTCTAAAGAGCTAAATAATCGCTATGTAGCTTCAAGATAGATAAGGTATAAATGGCCCTTTTAGAGTGGCACTATTTAAGACTTATGCACGCACAATTTAAGGCTCAAAAACTTAAAATATGATTCAAACAAGTTCCAAACATTTTTCTAACATTGAATATGACTTCAAACAAGTATCAAAACATATTTTGAGATTTTATGAATAACTAAAATGATTCAATAACTTCAAAATCATGAATTTGCCTATGTAATGAAACTTTATGCATCTTTTAAAAGTTATATGCTATGTATGATAAAATTGAGCCCCCTTAGATCAATTGAACAATAACTAAAACTTATAAATATATTTAAAACTACATAACTAAGGTCTTGGATTTTTCTTGATGCATTAACTTCGATTCCCTTCCAATTTAGCTTCTAAGTTCAAACTTACCACATTAAATTCATCATGAAATACATCTATATTTAAACTTTATAATATAAACTTAAATCATTAGTAAATAATCATGTTTTGTTATCATCAAAACCAAGATTGGAACCTCTCTTAGTTCAACAATCTCCCATTTTTTAATGATGACAAAATATGTCATATTAGACAATAAAAACACATTTAAAATACATTACAAAAAGCATAAACTCATTCAAAACTAAAAAAAAACACACATTAATACTCCCCTTTAATCCATATATTAAAATAGCTCAAGCTCCTCCTAAATATATGCATTAATATATATAAGAGCAATAAACCATAAAGGGGGAACATAAGCATATATTGGATCAAATATAGATCTCATACATCTTTAAACTTCAAAAACACATAATATGCTTATTTTGCATTATAAGACACATACTAACTTACAGTGTGCATGTTATGTATTAAACTTACTCTTTTTTTTTTTTTACAAATGATGCATATATGTTAAAACAATATATAGACTTCAAAAATCACCAAAATTTTTTACTCCTCTTTAATGATAAAACTAATATCACACATTGGGACTTGTTCACTATCCTGTGGTGGCCAATGCTAACCACCATTCAAAAGGGCTTGGGACGAATCTCAATCTTCTTAAACTTGTTTAGTCACCTTAAGCATCTCCTTTTTATGTAACTAACTGCAATCGTAACCTCCTTGCCCTTTCTTTAGTAGCATGCCCTACTTTGTAACTATTGGAAGCAGATTCACCTAGTGTTTCTTCTCCTAGCTTGCTTATTTAGTTTTCCTCAGCTACAATTCTATCCAGTATGAAAAAGGGATCAGATATTAGTATAGAGTTGACTACTAAATCTACAGATCCACCATTTTCTAGTTATGGTACTAGTACTGGAACTTTGGTTGCTTCTAGCTCATTTGGAATGGTTGGGAGTCTTAAAGCATTTAATCATGATAACCTCAATTCTGAACTTTCTTCATCCCATATTTATGTTCATGTTACCAAAGGTCTTCCTATCAATTACGAAAGAAAGTCTGCAGTTAGCACCACTGTGCTCTTGTCGTTTGCAACTTCACCTACTTTTTCCTACTCTAACAGAGATGGTGCTCCAACTACTCTTAGAAATTCAGCAATAGTTCAGGTTTATGATGGATCTACTCCTGTCAGTTTCACCTATACGCTTCCTTTATCTACTATGTTAGTAAATGAAATACCTCCTAACTTAAGTGAACAACATCCCATGGACAGATCACTAGTTGGTGTGGATACCCCAAAAAGTGAGGCTAGGAGAAAATATAAAAGGAAGAAGAGAGCATATTCTTCCATAGTCAAATCCTTATGAATTTAGCTTCGTGGAACATTAGAGGGATCAATGATCCCTCAAAGCAACTACTTATTCAGAACTTTCTTTACTAGTAATAGATCTAGGCAGCTGGTTATTCAGGCCAAAATTGGTAGGCCTTTTAAAGACTAACTTAATTGGTAATAGTTCTAGGCAACTCCCTTTCATCAAGGATCCTTAGCGGCTTATCACTAATTATAGTTGTCAACATTATGGGAGCGTGCTTATAGCTTTTAATAGCAACCTTTTTTAGGTTGACTCTATAGAAATTACTAATTAACTTATTCATGTAGCAGTTTGACTCTGAATGGGTGGACCAAATAGGTTTTATGTCAGATTTGTCTATGCTCATAATCATGTTTTCTAATAAGCCAACCTATGGAACTCTCTAAGGAAAATAATAGTTGGAGCTTAAGCCCCTTGTCTTATCACTAAAGACTTTAACTATGCCCTACGATCATACAAGGTGAAAGGAGGTGCATCCCTCCCTCAAACCTGTGATGAATTTAAATCTTGCACTCGAGACACTGGTTTGACAGATCTCACCCAAGCTAAATAATTCTTCACTTGGAGTAATCATTGACAAGGTCATCATCTCATAGGGAAGAAACTAGATCATGATTTGGTTAAAAATTAATGACTCTTTAATTTCCATTCTAGCATGAACAATTTTTACCCTCCCCTAATGTCTAATCACTCTCCCATATTGATTCAATATATATTCCTTAATTAGAGACTTGCTCATCTTTTTGGTTTAATAATTACCTTATAAGAGTATAATGATTCTTTGAAGTCGTTAGCAAGGACTCTGTCATCCTATAAATGGTTTTAAGATGTATTAGTGTATGAGAAAATTGGAGGCTATCAATTCTGAGCTCAAGGTTGGAGACACATTTTTTAATGTTTGCTAGGCTCGGGACAGACTAATCTCTTATCAACAATCTTCATCGTTCTCACTTAGATGTGATGAGCTTCAACAAGCTGAGGGAGCAACTCCTCATGCCTATAGCAAAGCTCCGAACTGCCACTATTCTTTCCTTAGGCAACAAGCCCACATATAATGGGTAAAAGAAGGAGATCAAAACTCAAACTTTTTTCATGCTAAAATGTTAGCAAGAAGGAATATCAACCATATTCTTTAGCTCACCTATTCGGATGGACAGATCAGCTCCTCCTAGCATGGCCTATCTAAAGAAATTGATCATAATTTTTGCCAACACTACACTGCTTCTCCCTTAAGTAGATCATCTGTTCAAAGGCTCCAATCTTTGTTCATTACTCAAATATCAGCTAATGATCAAGCATTTCTTTGTCAACCATTCACTGATGAAGAGATTAGAGTAGCGATTTTTGCCTTCAAGCCAAATAAGGCTCTTATACCAGATGGTTTCAATGCATTCTTTTTCCAATAGACTTGGAAACAAACTAGCTGATTAATTCAAGAGGCAATACATGAGTTCTTTAAAAATGGAAGGCTCCTAAGAGAGGTTAACATGACTTACATCACCTTAGTGCCTAAGGTTCCAGCTCCTAAGTTCTTAAAGGAGTTTTACCCCATAACCTATTGCAATGTATTGTATAAAATTACCTCCAAGCTGCTAGCTGGTTGTCTCAAGAAGGTCATCTCTCTCATCATCAATCCCAATCAAGGAGCCTACATAAATGGAAGAGCTCTAGGAGACAACATTTAAAAACTATGATAAGAAAATTTTCAAAGTTGGACATTCCATCAAGATTGACTTCTAAAGAGCCTATGACACCAGTGAATGGCACCTTATTTTGAATGTTTTGTGAGTTCTTGGTTGCCCAGGTAAGTTCATTAGCTGGATTGAGTAATGCCTTTCTACAGCCTCTTATCAAATTCTTGTCAATGTGCATCAATCTTAATTAGTTAAAAGCTTGAGGGGAGTGCGACAAGGTGATGAGCTATTTCCCTATCTATTCACCTTGGTTGGAAGTGTTAATTCGAATCATTAACAAGGTGGCACAGTAGGATGTAGCTTTCAATTTCCACTCCAAGTGCAAAGGACTCTATATAAGTTCCTTATCCTTTGCTAACGATCTTATAGTCTTTCGAATGGCTAATCCATCATCTGTGAACTGTCTAATGGCTATTCTTCGCACCTTCCAAATGTTTTCCAGCCTCTTGATTAACAAGGATAAAGGTAAGATGTTTATTGCCAAGAGTGCTACCCCTCTTGCTACTTGGATAACGTCAATCATTAGGGTAAGACTTTGCAAGCTTCCTTTCACCTAATTTGGCCTCCCGATTTCTTTTAAGATGCCTACTCAAATTGAATTTAATCCTTTCATAGAGAAAATTCAATACAGGCTCACAACTTTATGCAACAAGTAGCTCTCTACAGCAAGGCATATATAGCTTCTCAAATCAATGGTCAATATCCTGCATATATACTGGTCCTCTCACATTATATTCCCTATTAATATCATCAAATTTGTTGAACAACTTATTAAATGATTTTTGTGGTCAGGTGATCTTACTAAGAGGCCTATGGTCAAAATCAAATAGCATGATGTTTGTTAACAACTAATGAGGGAGGGCTTGGTCTTGTTTCAATTAAGCTTACTAACAAGACTCTTATGGCCAACTTTAAAGAATCCTTGATGATAGAGAAGCTCCATAGGTCAAATGGATCCATGCTTATTATCTTCATCATCTAAGTTTTTGCACCATTTAAGCTCGATATGATTCTTCCTAGATTTTTATATCACATTCAATCAGTTATCAAAGTTTGAGGGAGAGATGGCGCGATCAGCTCTTCTTGGCACGATCATAGGATTGACCATATGCTCTTAACTACAATCCCTGCTATAGCTGTCATTATAACTTCAATTCCTACTCAACCTTTTATTAGTCTAGCCTTCAAAGTGTATTCACAAGTGATTCAATAGCTTCCCTCTTCTGTAATAAAAGAAGAGCTTCTCTATTTTAGTCTCCAAAGTGATTGGATAAGTACATCTGGAATAATTACCATTCTGGCCAATTCTCTACTTTGTCTTAAAGAAACTTTCTACGCATCTATCGGCCAAGGATTAACTGGTATAAGCTCATTTGGTTTCAGTAGTTCTTTCCAAAAGTGTTCATCATTAGCGAAGTTTATAAAAATATCTCTAGCATGCTCTTTGTGCTGTGGTCTTTTGGAAAATCATAATCACCTATTTGTGGAGTGTAGTTACTTTTAGACGGTGGGGATGACTTTCCAATGTTTTTACTATGTCACCTCCTCTGTTATCAACCTTCATGGAATTTTGGACTGGATTTTAGGATAGAATGGCTTAATAAGATTAAATCTTACCATATGCAAGATTGCAATAGCTACTATGGTTCACTCAATTTAGAAAGCAACGCAATGCTCAAATGTTTCAAGGTATCAAAACCCCTATATAAGTTCTGACACCTAAAGTTCTCACCAACATTCGAATGTAAATTCTTGCTCATTAGCTCCATGAGTCTGGCGGTGAAATGCTAAGGTATAGATATCAACTTCAATTATAATGAAAGGGACATGATCTGCAGCTTCTTCTTCCTTCGTGTAGCTTTCTTCAGTTTTCTTCTTGTTGAGCTTCTCCCTTAGTTATCTAAGCCCTAAGCAAGCTTGTCTTTTCCTATTATGTTAGATTTTTAGTGTTTCCCTTATAGACTCTTCCATTTCATTTATTTAATTAATTTTATTTTGTAAAAAACATAATATCATACAATTTTCTCCCTCTTTTTGACATCATCAAGAAAGAGTTAAAAAGCTGGAGGAGAACATGTAAAAGGTTTTTTTTAAAATTCATGAAAACACAAATGAAAGGGGAAAAGGCATGCATAAACATATAAAAACCAAAGAGATACCCCATCAATCATACATAATTCTCTCTTAATCATGCAAAAACTGTCCTCACTCATTATTTTAGTAAAGACAATGGTTAATTGATGTTGTATCTCCATAAAGTCTAATTCTATATCACCATTTTACGCATGATCTCTTATAAAATGATATCTTATCTCAATATGCTTAGTCTTTGAATGTTAAATTGGATTCTTGGTTAGACAAATGGAATTAGTGTTATCACACCTAATGAGAATCTTTGTAATCTCCATGCTATAATCTCTAAGTTGTTACCTAAAGCACTTGTACACAATAACTACCATTCACTACATATTCTGCTTCAGTCACCAAATTTTGCTTCTTACTAAACCATTGAAACCAATGCATGACCTATAAATTGAAAATTTTCTATTATACTCCTTATATCTAATAAATTAACAATATAATTTGTACCCGAATAACTAACTAAATCAACAAATGGGTTTATGGGATACCATAAACCTAAAGATGAGAAACTAACCAAATATTTCAAAATTATTTTTAACAGCCAACAAATGAGGCTTTTTGGGACTTGATTGGAATATAGCACACAAATAATAATAAACATCATATCAGGTCTATTAGAGGTAAGATATAACATCCTACCTATCATACAGTTATACAACTTAAAATCTATTAGCTTTCCTTCCTCATGCTTGTTCAACTTAGTAATAACACTCACTTAAGTTCCTAAAAGTTTTGTTTGATCCATATCAAATATCATCTTTCATTTTCTTAATTTATAAGCCAAGAAAGAAGTTAAGCTCTCTATTCATACTCATCTAAAACTATCTACTCATGCAACTTGGAAACTCTTTACATAACCTGTTATTGGTAGCTCTAAAATGATATCATCAGCATAAATTTACACAATCAATATATCATCATAATCATTCTTAATAGGGAGAGTAGTATCAACCTTACCCTTTGAAAACCTATTTTGGATCAATAAAGCACTTACCCTCCCATAACAATCTCTAAGAGCTTATTTTAGACCATATAATGCCTTTCGAAGCTTATAAACATGATTTAGTGCATCATGATTTTCAAAACTAGGTGGTTGATTTAAATACACCTTTTATTGAATGAAACCATTAGGAAATGAACTTTTGACATCCAATTGATATAACTTGAAACCTATATAAGATTCAAATGCCAAAATATTATGGCCTCAAGTCTTACTACAGGTATAAATGTCTCCTTATAATCAATTTCGTCTCCTTTGTTATACCCTTTAGCAACAAACCAATCCTTATTTCTCACTATGTTTCCATCTTCATCAAGATTTTTTCTAAAAACCTATTAAGCACCAATAATTTGATGATAATTATGCCTAGGTACTAAGGTCTACACTTTGTCCCTTTAAATTTGGTTTAACTCTTCATTTATGGCTAAAATCCAACTCCCATCACCTTAAGCTTCATCTATAATTCTAGGCCCTATGCTGGAAATAAAAGCTATATGGGACAAGTATCTAAAGGATGATCTAGTGGCTACACCTCTTCCTATTTCACCTATGATTTAGCTGGAGGGATGGTCTTTTTTAAATATCCACTCTCTTAGTAAGCTCTCATCTGTCCTAACCTCCTCACTTATTTCATCAAAAGGTTTACTAAGTGAACGTTTGATATCTAAGGTGTCTTGCTTATGCTACTATAAACATAATTTCTTTAAATCCTTGGATAAAACTATTTTTATCATCAATACTCTTCTTGACATCAAAATGGTTAGATTAATGAAAAGTAATATGCATTGTTTCTTCAATCATCATAGTCCTCTTATTAAACACTCTATAAGCTCTACTAGTAAAAGAATAACCAAAAAACATTCCTTCTTTTGATTTTGTATCAAACCTACCCAAATTATCTATAATATTCAAAATAAGTACTTAAAACCTTAAAATTTGAAATGAATCACCTTTGGTTTCTTCCTATACCAAAGTTTATAACAAGTTTTAACTATACAAGATCTTATGTAGACCTTATTAGATATATGACATACATAAGCATCAGCTTCTGCCCAAAAATATTTAGGAATATATTTATTTATTTATTTTGGTTCTAGCCATTCTTGTAAATTTCTATTGATCCTTTCAACAAATCCATTTTTTTAAGGGTTCTAGGAGTTAAAAAGTTATGAAAATTTCCATTTTCTTCGCAAAAAGCATCAAACAAATCTTTTTCAAATTAGTTACCATGATCACTCCTAATTGATGTAATCATGTATCCTTTATTACAAGAGACCTTTTAGCAAATTTAACAAAAGTTCTTAAAACATTCATCTTTACTACCAAGAAACATAACTGTTAAACCAAGGTAGGTTCAAATTTTGGTTTTAATAATAACAAAACATGATTATTTATTAATGATTTAAGTTTATATTATGAAGTTTAAAGGTATGTGTGTTTTATGATGATTTCAATGTGTAAAGTTTGAGCTTAGAGGCTAAATTGGAAAGGAATAGAAGGAAAAGAATCAAGAAAACTCCAAGATCTTAATTAGGCAATTTTAAATGTGTTTATAAGTTTTACTTATTATTCATTTGATATAAGGGCTAAATTTCATCATGATTGCATATAACTTTTAAAAGATGCATAAATTTTCATCATGCATTGAATGTATCTTTTATAAGATGTATAAAGTTTCATTACATAGGAAAATCATGATTATGAAGTTATTAAATCATTTTAGGGCTATCCTTGAGCTATACGGAGGTTTATTTAATCTATAAGATAGTATGTTGACCCATCATATAGCTCTTGATATTCTAACATTTACAACAAGTGTTGTAATACATATGGCAATTGAAGGCACCCGCTATATTTCTTTTGGACAACAACTATCACTTCCACTTTTTACGCTAATTCTCTTCCAAACTTTTTCCTTTCCGCTTGTATTTGGGTTCAATGATTAAACCTACATGAAAACTTAATAGGAATACAAAATAAGCATTTGAACATCAAAATAGGAATGAATTTACGTTGAAATGCATATAAAAATTTAATATAATTCAATCCTATCAATTACACCCCTAATTGAACTATTGCTTGTCATCAAGCAATAATTTAATTAATTCACTCAAGTAATCCCAATCAAGGTTAAAAGTTAATTAAGCACAACAAAAATCAATCAATGTTTTTTATCCAATTCACCAATTTCAACTCTCTTATGATCAAAAACAAGATAATCACAAGTAAAACACACAATTAGTGAAAAAGTAACCCAATATGCATAATAGCCAACATTCAAACCATTTGGCATAGGTTATCACACAAATAACATCTAAAAATACTATAAATTCAAAGATGAATGAATTACGTTGTTAGGGGTTAAATTTATAGTATTTTTAGATGTTATTTGATGTTAATTTAACTATATTTTAGTGTTAAAATGTTCTATTTATGTTTCATTATGTTTACTTTGCAGGATGGAACTTAAAGATAGAGATTAGAGTAAAAAGATAGGAAGTTTTGTAAAAAGTCAACTTAAAGTCAACCATCAACGGCACCCTGCCAAGGTCACGTCATTAAATGAACAGAGTGTCATTGATGGACGGCAGGGTGCCGTTAATGAATGACAACAGTAATTTTTGACTTGAATCTTCAACATTTACTGTTCTCTTCTTTCTCCACTTGCAGTTGCACCTTCCTATAAAGGGACCCTTCCTAGATGTCTAAAGCATTAGATTTAGGATCAAAACTTGTTTTCTTTCTTTAGTTTTCATATCGAAGTAGTTTTTAGGTGGTTTTTCATTTCAATCTTTTGTAATTTGAGATTTCCATGTTGTTTTAGTTTCCAACAGCTTTATGCACATGTTCTGAGTTAGAATACCATCTAGAGATGCAATTTGGTTCATTCTAAACTCTTAATTTCATGTATTATTGTTGTTATTTTGAATTAATCAAAGTATTATTACTTAAGTTATATTTATTATGTTCTCTAATTAATTGTTATGCTTAATTTTTAAATTCAGTTAAGTTATCATGTTGAATCTATTTATGGATGATTAATTATGTTAATTTATGATGAATTATAATTAATGAATTAATCTTAGTTTATTGAATGCTTAATGTTTTTCCTAAATTGATCACTTAGGATATTACCATCAAATAATCTAGGATCCAAAAATCTCTACTTAGGTTATTAGAAAAATTAATAAACAATGTGGTTTAAATCATTGAAATAACCAAAGATTGGTTGATCATGAGGGTACTAGTCTTAGATTAAGATAATTTAGGACTAGACTTCCTAAGCTTTATGCTTATCACCTAAGTCTGAAGTATAATCAAACTTTAGGATAGGACCAATAGAGATAAGTCAGTGTCTTAACCATAGCACTACCTTGATTTAGTGAAGACCTTAGATTAAGCATCACTGATCTCTAAATCAATTAAATCATCATCCATCAAAGCTTAACTGAATAATTTAATAATAGCTCTTTACAATTGATTGAAATTTTTCTAGGATTTTTAAATGAGCTTTTAGTTAGTTATTTTTTAAAATCATAAAGCTAAGTGTTCTTTAGATAATTGTAATTTGATTGACCTAGTAGTTACATCCTATAAACTTCCTCATGGGATTAATACTTAAAGTCTTAAATATACTCCACTTTATTACTTGATTCGACCGGTACGCTTGCCAAAAAGTTTGTCTTGAATTAATTTTTAAATTATGCATTGAAAGATAGATTAATTTGAGTTAATTTTGTATGTGGCTAATTGCAATCATAACTAAAACAACTAAAAACATAACACACTTTTGATTTTTTAGCAACGTTTAAAAGTTCAACTAACCTTTTTTATATGAAGTCAAACACCTTATCACTAATGATCTCAATTACTCAACTAGATGTTCTTTAAACTTGTTTAAAAGGTCATCTAGCTTTTTGACATAAAGGTAAATACTTTGTCGTGAATACCCCTAGTTAATAAGCTAGGTCACCATCTCAAATGGCTATCAGGATCACTCATAACTTTGATCTTTATATAGATTCGAAGACAATGATTTCAAAATTGCTCATTTTATTTAACAACACACGTGCACATTTTGCATGTTTTTCTTTTCTTTCTTTTTCTTCTCCCTTTTCTTCTTCTTTTCTTATTCTTTCTTTTTTTCAACACTTTATTTTTAAACATCCATTTCCACATTCATATGATAAACTATACAAAATGGACTTAAATATTAAATATCATACAAATTGGTCACTAAACATATGCAAATCACTCAAAATAAAAGGAAAAGAGAAAAAGTTAACATCATTTCAACAGTTGAGCAAAGTTCCTTAAGTTAAAAGCATTAATTTCCTTCAAGTACCACAGTTCACTGTCAACTAAAGATCATAATCATTTTTAACTAACACATTTAAATTATCACCATAAAACTCATAATAACCTAAGTATGAAAATATTTTAAACTTGCTCCCCCCCTAACACTTAAATTAGACGTTGTCCTCAATATTATACAATCAATACACAGAGGTATGGAACACAATTACTCCCATAATGAGGCAATTATGAAGACTTTGATGGAGAGAGATTGTAGCTCCCACTTTTGGCTTCTTACAAAATAAAAACATAAATGAAAAGAACTTAAACACAAAGCCACTAAAGAACTTATTAACAAAAAAAGACATAAAAATTTAAAAGAAAGTTGGGTTACCTCCCAATAATAGTTATTTAAAGGTCTTTAGCTTGACTCTTGATATATACATTATCCCTTGTCTAATGGATGTTTGATCCTAACAAGAAACATTCTCAAACTTATGGATAAGCTTAGAGCAACATCCCTCAAAATAGGTTCAGAATCAACACGACTTCGCATAGTGTCAGAGTGGAATCATATTGTTTCTCTATCATACTCCATGGTCTACTATCCACTATGGACATTACCCTTGCACTAGAATGGTCTCTATAGTTAAGTAGGTAAGGGTTGTAGAGACTTTTCATCCTACTCATCACCGTCCCCTTTTAACTTACTTGACCAAAACTCTTTCAACATTTTAACACAACGTGGCTCTTGTTCATTCATCTTCTCTTCTTCTTCTTCTTCTTCTTCTTTCACCTGCAAATTGCTAAGAAAAGGAAGTGAATCTTGATTAGCAATACTAAAGGATGGACTACTTACCATAAGAGGTTTTTCATCCTCCATCATGTCTCGAATTTTCACCTCTTCCTTTCTTAGCTTCTCTTAATCTTCCTCCATCTTTGTATGAAGTGATCCACACCTCCTCCCTAAGGTCTCCACCAGATTGGCTTGGGCTTCTATGATCTAAACCATATCTACTAAGTGGCTTAATTAATCTTCCAAGGTCTTCAAGCTACTCCTCATTTCTTGATAGAATTGAAGAGTGTTCATTTCTAAATTCGTTACAATCTCCTTCAATGAAATCCTACTAGCTTATGGTAGTGATGGTAGAGGTGAAGGCACGGGCTAGAAGTATGACCGACTCTGGTAGCATGGTAGTAGAGATTTGAAGCTGTACTACTATGTATCGTACAAAATAGGACATATGTAAGTACAATAACCCTAAAATGAGAAAAAGTCACATACCTTAGCTTCTTATTCACTCATTTTTTCTTGTTCCACTAAGGGTGTGACATTCTCCACTTATTGCTCCAACCTAGAAGTAGCAAAAAAGTTCAACTCATTATTAGAATAATGATAGTAGGAGAAATCCAGATCAAAAACACCCTAATAATGAGCCGTCACTACTAAAAGTTTGTAGAATTAGAAAATGATTTTAATAAAAAAAACAAACAAAAGACAAGGTAACTGATATCAACAAAACAAAAGATAAAAACAACACTCAAAATAGCTAAAACACAAATGGTAGCACCTCAGCAACGGTGCCAAAAATTTCGTAGGACTCCTCGTAAGCTACCACTAAATAATAAAATACCAAGATATCTTAACTAGCTATGTAGTAAGGAAAGTCAGGGTTGATTCCGAATGGAGATAGGGGGTTGAAATTATTTTAAGGGTCACACAAAAAAAAAGAAAAGAAAGAAAATCCCTTGAATATTTGCAAAAATAAAACAAATATAAAAGATAACAAACAAAAACAAAATAAATAAGCCAGGACACAAACAAAAAGGAATAGATAATAATAAAAGGAAGCTAAGAAGAAGATAAATATAAGAATTAGGATTTATAATTGATCATAGAAACATAAAGATTGTATTTAGCCTAGGATGCTAACCTGTGGATCTAAACAAACTATGGATTCCTAAGTTCCTTCGATTTTAGACAAATCATATACAATATGAAATTTACCCATAATCACGAAATAATCTAGAACAAACTCCCTAAATTTAATCATACGATAGAATTAGATGCTAGAAAATGACTAGTCTAAGCCATAATCTTACAAGCTCAGATCGTGTAACTTAGAGAATAAGAATAATTAGTTAAGTTTACCTATAAAACCAATTATCCTATTGCTACTTATGGTATTTTCCAACGATGATTACGTATCAAAAGCCTAAACTTAGTAATTGAACTAAGAACACAAATAGATTGGTCAACCCTATAGAAAAATTCCTAATTCATATCATTTAACCTGAATTCCAATTTAATCTTAACCTAAAACACAATGCCTAATGCCAATTATGTCATCTCTCATAATTATAAAGACATTATCCCTTTAAAACCTTCCTACCCAATAGAAAACTAACCTATCATAACAAAGTTAACACTAAAACAAACTAAAATTAATAAGAAAACAACTAAAGATGCAGAAATCATAAAGGAATTAAAAACACAAATGCTAGAAAAAGAAAGGATTTAACATTAAACTAACAAAAACAAAGGTTTAACACATTTTTAATAAACCCAAACCAAATACATAAAGAAAATACAATGAAGTTAACAAAAAAGAAGCAAAAACACATTTAAACTGGAGTTCTATAGCCTACAATATGAAATATAAAAACAAGACGTGAATAGAGAAGAAAGTACAAGAAAATGAACCCAAAACCTAATAAAACCTAAAGAAAATGGATTCTGCCCAAAGATGGAGCAAAACTACTCCTTCCCATCTATCTTAATCCTTTTATATACCTCTCTTAGGATTAGGGACGATTTGGAAGCAAAATGTCACCTTTGCCCTTTTTTTTTTTTTTGCCAGCTATAAGGCATTTTGTTTAAGCTATACGGTAGTATGTTAACCCGTCGTATTGCTCATAATATTCAAACATATAAGGTAGGTGCTGCAATATATAAGGCAGTTAAAGGAACTCGTTGTATATCTTCTGGACTATCCCTTCCACTTTTTTCTCAACTTCTTCCTTTCAACTTATATTTTTGTTCAATGATTAAACCTGCATGTAAAATCAATAGGAACATAAAATGAGTATTTAAACAACAAAATAGGAATGAATTCACATTGAAATGCATATGTAAACTTAATATAATTCATCCTTTTCATCATGGATTGGCACCTAAATTCACTAAATTATATTACGTTAGTGATAGGTATACTTGCCTTATTCATTTCTTATGATTTAATTAGCGTGTTTCTTAGTTAAACTTTATTTAAAACTTAGGTATACTCATACACCATCAAGTTTTTGACACCTTTGCTAGGAATTGCATCATTTTAAGTGTTTTCATACTCTTTTTTTAGACTATTTTTAGTTATTTTGGTTCAATTTTTATTTTTTTATTTTTAAAAAATTATTAACTTTCTACATTTTAATTTTCTTTTTATGAACTTTATGTTTGCTTGATCTTTTTTTGTCCCATCGATTTTCAAGTTATGCACTCTTGTGTATGACCAAGAGTCACTCTTCAGAATTAGTGGAGCTGGATCCTAAAGTTAGGCACACATTTAAAAGGGAGCTAAGAGGGAAGAAGTCCAAAGGTAGCACTAAGTTAGAAGCCTTAGAGCCCCTATTTGATAACATGGACCGAGAGTTAAGGCCTAAGGTATAGCTCACTATGTGTGATATTCCAAGATCCTCTTTAAAGGGCATGGAATCCATTACACCAAGGTCTTTAAATAGAGAGTGCAAGCTTTAAAATCAAACTGCAAATGATTCAAATATTGAAAAATTAAGTGTAGCTTGATGGTTTATCTAATGAGGATCTAAACACCAGATTGCAAATTTTTTAAACATCTGTTACACCTTTAAACTTAATGGTGTATCAAGAGAAGACCACAAGGTTACAATTGTTTCCCTTCATATTTCGAAGTCACATGAAATCATAGTTAAAATCTAATCCACCTTATTCCATCATGTCCTGAAAGCAATTAGTTGAGAAGTTCTTGACCAAATATTTCCCTCCCTCAATACTTGCTAAATTACGTAATGAGATTGTTTCTTTTTTTCAATAATGGGTGTATGAAAACCTTTATGAGGTTTGAAAGCATTGGAAGGACATGCTCAAGAGAAGCTGACATTATGTCTTCAACTTGGGTATGTTGATGCAAACCTTCTATAATGGTCAAACTTTGCCATAAAGCAACTAATCGATGCATCATCCAACCACAATATAAATTTCAAGACCCATAGCAGTTTGTAAGAGCCAATAGAGAATATAGTTATGAATATCTACTAGTGGGGGAGTGTAAGACAAAGGCATTCCATTAGAAATACACAAGATGAAAGTTTTATTGCCTATCTAAAGGAAAAATTGGAGGCATTAACCAAGAAAATCGAGAAGATATTAGTGGAGTCAACTTCCTTAGCATAAGGGGGAAGTCACTCAAGCTAAGAGTGCCAAGCCTCAACCTTGGAGAACAGATGTAGCAAATACAATTTGTATGTAGAACCTTCAATGATAGGGCATCATACAAACCTTCCTATAATTCAGGATGGGGGCAATGTTGGAGTAAGCCTAACATGGAGGAATTGGTAACAAGGTTCATCACCACAGTAGAAGAGAATTTTCAAAAGGTTGAAGCATCCATGCACAATTTGGGGACTAAAATATTAAAAGTAAATAAGTAGGTTTTTGAAGAGCCACAAGATACGTTTGCTACTAACGATACACCTAATACTCAAACTCAAGCTAAAGATGTCACACTAAAAAGTGGAAGGGAGTTAATTAGGAATGGGGAGGTGAAGAAAAAGAAGAACATATAGATGATAAGGGGATAATGTAAGTGGAGGAGGGAAAGGAGAATGGTGAAGAAAAAATTGAAGAGTCGAAGAAGAAGCTAGTAAGGAAATACAAGCCACCAACTCCTTACAAAAGTTGACTATAGAAGAATCGTCAAGACAAATAATTCGATAAATTTATAGAGCTTCTAAAGCAATTAAATATTAATATACCTTTCATGCAACCTTTGTCACAAATGCTGAAGTATACCAAGTTCTTAAAAGATCTCATATTGGATAAGAAGAAATTTGAGCTATTTATGGTGAAATTGAGTGAAGAAAGTTCAACTATCCTACAAAAAAAGCCACCAAAAAAGTAAAGGATTGAGGGAGTTTTATTGTGGTTTTTAATTAGGCCTAAATTATCCAAATTAATTGCCAAATTAAGCAAATTAAGCACACTTTATTAAATTAAATATAGGTTTAAAAACTACCATAAGTATATCGAACACAAGTAATATAATAGAATATTTAAGATCCAAGTTATTGTCCCATAGGGATTTACAACTTGAAAGTACTAAGTCAATTAGGTCAAAATTATCTAGAGAATCTAAATCAAATGAAATTACTAACTAAAATTACCAAATTAACTTAAAATTATCAAGTTATACAAAGATTACTAAGTTGAGGTTTAAGGATCACTTAATGGACTAATTGGTTAAGGAATTGATTTCCAATTATCCAAATGGATTAACTAAAGATCGAAAGACTTTTCTTAAGGTACTTCACTTAATCAAAGCAAAGTTGTGGTTAAGTTAATGCTTTTTCTCTAATTACTCAAGTTAAAGTTTGATCATTCATTAATCTTAAGCATTAGGCATAAAGTTTAGGAAGCTTAACCCAAAAAATATATTTTTAGATTATAACCTTTAAGATAAATCAAGCTTTGATCATGTCATGATTTAAATCATGTTGTTTAATGAATTTTCCAAAAAATTAGGGAGATTTCTCAGATACTGTGTTGTTTCTTAATTTTATTCTACATGATCAATTTAGAATAAACAGTAAGTTCTTCATTTAAACAAAAGATAGCTTTCAACCATGCATGGAATCATGTTCAGAACATATTTATATCATTTTCTAACCATTCCTCAACCACAAATTAATTCAGCCACTCATTTAAATCAAGAAACAAAATATACTCATCATATTTTTGAATAAATAAGAACAAATACTAGATTTAAATTTAAAAACCAGTTTAGAATGCACCATAAATGGCTACAAACACATTTATAGTTTTGAATCATGTCATAGCTGTTAAAATCCTCAAGTAAAAGCTTAGATCTGCAAAACAATATCAAAAAGATGAAGAATATATGAAAAGAGCCCTAAAACTAGAGATAATCTGAATTTCTTCTCTATAAAACGTGTTTCTCTATGTTGTCTCCTTATTTTGGCTTAAGAACCTCAATATATATGTCTAGAGCAAGTTGGAGGCAAGTTGCACAAGTTGCAGCCAATGGAATGAGGAGATCCAAGTAGAAATATCGTGATAGGTAGTTAAATAGTGCTTGAAGTGGAGTTAAAAAATGTCAATCTACTACCTCCATTTAACCATTAGAATGGGCTTAAGCGTGAGTCTAGATGATTTAAATAGTGGCATGCTTACACCTATCGTTTTAATCCTATTTTAGCTTCAATCCTCACATTTTGCTTGATTTTTACTTTAGTTAGGGTGTAACCTGCAAATTCAATCATTCAGAGCATAAGTAAACTAATTAAACATCAAAATAGGGGTAAATTAATATCAAAAAATCAAGTAAAATCATACAAAATGAACCACTATCAAGTTTCACTATCCCTTGTATTATTGGTAGTTTATCTTTTGATAAGGCATCAGCAAATTTAGGCGTTAGGATAAATTTGATGCCATATTGACTATTTAGTAAGTTAGGACTTGGTAAACTAAAACCAACTAGAATGAGCATACAACTAGTTGATAGATCCATTAAATATCCTAAGGGAATAACTGAAAATGATTTAGTAAAAATTGATAAATTCATCTTTCTGGTTAATTTTGTAATATTGGATATAGATAATGAGGTCAAGGTTCCTTTAATCCTAGGTAGGCCATTTTTAGCTATAGCTAAGGCAATGATAGATGTTCATGAGGGGAAGCTTACACTCAGGGTAGAAGATGAAGAATTCGTGTTTAGAATCCCTAAATTTGTGAGACATTCTATAGGGAAAGATGATTCATACTTATGTTTAGATATGATTTATGTTAAAAGTACTAACATTTTGCAAGAAAAAATCACTCGAGACCACTTGGAGGCATGTATAGCAACATGGAGTAAGAAGATGCATCCATTTTAGAGGTGTTAGAATAAAAGGAGTATTTAGAAGCAAATAAATCAACAAAGATAGCACTAGATTTGATGTTAAAGGAACTTGACAAGCTAAAGGAGGAAAAGATTAAGCTCTCAATTGAAGAGCCCTCAAAACTATGATTGAAGAGATCATTAGACCATCTATAGTATGCTTTCTTAGTTAAAAATTCTAAATTATTAGTTGTTATTTCTGCTGACTTATCCTAGGGTTAATAAAAAGAAACTCCTAATGGTGTTAAGAGAGTATAAGAGGGACATTACATGGAACATATCGAACATCAAGGAGATCAGCCCCTTCTTTTGCACACATAAAATTTTGCTGGAGGACGAATACAAATTGGTGGTGCAACCCTAACGAAGGCTTAATCCTAATATAAAGGATGTAGTAAAGGGAGAGGCAGTTAAACTATTAGATACAGGAATCATATATCCTATCTCTGAAAGCTAATAGGTGAGTCCCATGTAGTTTATGCCATAGAAAGAAGAGATGACAGTGGTGTCAAACAAGAGGAATGAGCTTGCCCATACACGAATAGTCATAGGTTGGAGGGTGTACATTGACTACCATAAGCTAAATGATACTACATAAAAGGATCACTTCTCATTGCCATTCATTAATAAAATGCTAGAGAGACTCTGAAACCATGCATTCTATTGTTTCTTAGATGGGCTCTCGAGGTACTTTCAAATCCCATTAACTCAAGATGATTAAAAGAAGATAACATTCACATGTCCATGTAATACGCTTTCTTATAGAAGAATGCTTTCAAATTGTGTAATGCTCTTGCTACTTTCCAGAGATGCATGTTAGCAATTTCTAATGACTTAGTAGAGGATATAATGGATGTGTTCATGGATAATTTCTCAATATTTGATTATTTCTTTGAATTATATCTTAATAACTTAGCCAAGGTGCTTAAGAGATATGAAGAAATAAACCTATTTTTTAATTGGGAGAAGTGTCATTTCATGGTAAGGAAAGGCATAGTGTTACAGTATAAAATTTCAGTTAAAGGAATTAAAGTGAAAAATTACCTCTACCTACTAAGATAAGGGCAATTAAAAGCTTTCTTAGTCATGAAAGATCTTATAGGTGACTCATTGTTAAAGAAAGATGTGGTTTTTTATTTTGATAATGAGTGCTAGCCTACATTTAATATTTTGATGGACAAATTGACTAACTTCCTAGTCATGGTTACACCTGATTTGGGGTTACCTTTTGAAATTATATGCAATGTGAGTGATTATGTATTATAAGTAGTGTTTTAGCAATGCAAGGAGCAGCTAATTATTTATGCAAGAAAGACATTGATGAATACATAAGAAAACTATACCACTACTAAAAAGGAGTTAGTAACTATTGTTTTTGTATTCAATAAATTTTGATCTTATCTTGTGATGTCCAAAGTTATTATATACACATATCACTAACCTCTCAGGTTCGTACTTACCAAGAGTGATGTTAAGCCTAGATTGATAAGATGGGTGTTATTATTGTAGGAATTTGACTTAGAGATTAGGGACAAGAAGGAGGAAAAATATCTAGTAACAGATCATCATTCGCAGGTTAAGAATGACCACTTAGAGACATTGAAGGAGGAAGATATAAACAATATATTCCTTGATAAGCACTTTTACACAATCATTAGCAAGTATATTAATACACCTTGGTTTACTGATTATGCTAACTACCTAGCAGATCAAGTTTTACCACAATGGATGTCATACCTGCAGAAGAAGAAATTATTTACGGATGTAAAGCACTACCTATGGGAGGACTCGCATTTATTTTGTGAGTGTTCAGATTATATAATTAAGAGACATATCACCTACCCTTAATTGGAAGATATTCTTAAGCATTACTCCCAATGACCATCCAAAGGACACTATTAGGCCAATAGCATAGCTAAAAAAGGTATTAAGAGCTTATTTCTATTGACACACACTTTTTAAAGATGCACGAAGGTATATGGAAGCATGAAATAGATGTCAAAAGGTGGGTAACCTCTCTCACTATGATGAAATGCCTTATATTAGTATAAATATTTGTGAGATACAGGATGTTTGGTGAATTGATTTTATTGGAATATTTCCAGTACCCTTTTACAACAAATAAATAATAGTAGTTGTAGATTATGTGTCTAAATAGGTGGAATCCTAGTCTTTACCTACTAATGACGCTAGACTTGTTATAAGTTTCTTATAAAGCTTTTTGCCTGATTTGAAACCTCTCGAACCATTATAAGTGATAAGGTTACTCACTTTTGCAATCAAATGTTTCAAAAATTGCTTAAAAAATTTAGTGTCACCCATAGAGTGACTACTCCTTATCATCCTCAAACTTATGCATATTGGAGAAAACAATGGAGAGCTTTAGCAAGGATTGGTCTGTTAAACTGGATGATGCATTATGGGGCATTCGAACAGCCCATAAAACACTAATAAGCATTACTCCATATAGGCTAGTTTATGGCAAGTCTTATCACTTACTTGTAAGCTAAGTGAACCTATGCTTAAAAAAATCAAAAGCTTCAAGTAAATAATTTTAAAGATAAAACATACCCAATTGTCAAAATATTTATTTAGATTCGTTCCAAAAATTCCCCTAAGCTTGTGTAAAGATGAAGAAGTTATTTTTTAAGTTTAAAAATCTTTATTATTAGTTAGTAAACGAATCATATATTATATCACGTATTTTAATGATCATACAATGAGTAAGCTCCCAATTTATTAAAATGAATACGATAAAGTTACAATAATTTTTATGCATGGAATGACATCATTCAATCTTGATCATTCCCACTAAACTTATATTTTCCTTGAATCTCTTGTATTGCATATATGCTTCATTTTAATCATTTTCTTCATCCTTTAATTTTTTTAATTGATTTATGATCCTTTAGTTAACTACCCATCCCTTAAACTTGATCTTTCACTTATTGCTTTATTCCATTATAACATACCTACTAATATATTCAAAAGTAAATTTATTAGTAATGATATGTGTTGTTATCATCAAAATCATAGGTTAGAACCTTACTTGTTCCAACACTATTTTCTCTTAAATGCTCTCAATATCTATACAAATATTCATAAAATAAAGCTGACCAAGTAAACACTGTGGGTAGCTCATTAAAATAGGCCTTACCCCTATTATTCTGACCTTTTTAATCAAATTTGTTAAATTTTAGGAAAATTAGCTTCAATATTGACTCTCTTTCTCCAAATAGTCTAGTGACATTCAAATGGTGAAAAGAGATTAGATCACATTTTAAGTGTCTAATTTCCACTAAATTTTGTCAAAATTAAATCAAATTGGTTAAGTATTTGAAATTGGAGTTGAATGCAAACTTTTCATAATTAAAGTGATTTGATTTCACTTAATTTTGGCTTTATTTAATTGTTTTGACACTTTTTGATCAATATTGCATAGCTTCATAAAAATTTTATTAATTCTTTTGAACTGTTTTGCATAATTCAAATTTCTTAATGATAGGATTGAAATATATTAAATTTTCATATGTATTTTAATGTCATTTCAATCCTATTTTAGTGTTCAAATGCTTAATTTGTGTTCCATTGGAATTTTTGTGTAGATTTAATGACAGAATACAAATATAAGATGAAATCATGAAGTTTGAAAAAGAATTAGAGCAAAAAGCTTTGCAAGAGGTAATAACAAAAATGTTATAAAGGAGGAGCAAAATGACGTTAAGGAGTAAAAACCAAAGCTTTAAACGACATCAAAAGCAAAAGACTAAGGAGATGCTCTTAATGAGAAGGACACGTGTCTTCCAAAAAGTAAGAAATAAAAAGCTTTGAAAAGCTTAAAGATTTCAATGCAAAACAGCACAGCAAATTGGTTTGAAAAAGGGGATAAAACGCTGGAAAGCTTTTAAAGTGGAAAGGGCACGAAGCCCTTAATAAGGAAGGAGATAAAATAAGCTTTAAAAGCCTTAAAGGGGAGCTAGAAAAAACTTTGAAAATAAATAGGGAGGAGTTATGACACATGCATATATATTAGCTTTCTTTTGAGTGACGGTAGCATATATATATGTGTGTGTGAGTAGAGCTTGCTTTCAAAGAAGACAATAGCAGAAAAAATAAAAACCAAGGGTTGCTCTCCACTCAAAGAAAAGCAAAGGCTACTCTCTACTCAAAGAAAAGGACTACTAAAAATTGGCTAAGAGGGGAGCTCTCTTTAAGGGCAACAATGTGCTTTAGCCTTCCTTGGCATTTTCATTTTCTTTCTTTCTACCTAATCACAACAGCAGCGTTTTATTTGGTTTTGTCTTGGAATTTTAGTTGTTTTGCACTTGTTACTCCATGTTATTCATCTTTTTCCCTAGCTTAGTTAGTTGTTTTTTATTTTAAAATGTTTATAGTCTATAGTTATCTGAATGCTTTCCTTGGGTTCAAGAGTTTAATGCTTTCTTATGTATTAACATTTGAGTTTTATGTTATGATGTTTATCTTTTTCAAGTGTCAATTTGAAAGAAGCTTTAATTCATGAGTTTTTATTTATTTTGAGTATCTTTGATTAATTTATGTTTTATATTTAGGATTTATAAATGTTCTTATTATTTCAATCATTTAATGTCAATTTTTGTTTAATTTACATATGCTGGAATTTTTTGAGTTTTTATGAATTAAGGTTTAGTTAATTAATTAATCTTTTAAGTAATTTGTGTTTGTGATAGATTAAATGTCAAATTTGTGTTTTCTTTTGGTGCTTTAAATTTTCTAGCCTTGGTTTAATTTAATTAAGTACGGATTATGTTTATTTAGTCTTTGTTTTGGTTAATTTAAATATGAGTGGCTAGGTTTTTGGGGATTTGAAAGTTTTTTAAGGATGATGGGAAGATTAATTATGAGAATAGAGTTTGCTTTAAATTGATTTAGTATTTTTAAGCTTAGGTTGATTTGGGGCTTTGGTTAAATGTCATGAATTAGGTATTATCTTTAGGGTTCATCACCCTTTATGTAGTTTCACAACTTAAATGCTAGGATTAAGCATATGATCCATAATTGTCCTTGACAATTTTAAAAAAGTAGTAATAGGTTAGTTGGATTTGTTAGTATACTTAACTAACTAGTCTAGGGTCCTTTACCTTTGGGTTATACTTCTTGAGCTTATGTGTTAGTAGCCTAACTTAGTCATTCCTTATCACCTAATGCAACTACGCCATTAAATCTAGAGAGATTTTTCAAGGTTGCTACATAGTTAAGGGTATTTTTAGAGCTTGTTAGATTCATCTAATTAAGAGAAACTAAGGGTTTGAGAGTTTGCTCGAAGTTTTAGGCTAATAACATAGCTAGAGAACCTTTTGTCTAAATTCAAGGATCAATAATTATCTTAGAATCCCAATGATACCTTAGGCCCATTTCTTTATTATTTTTAGTAGTCTTTTTGTCTTTTGTTTTGTGATTGTCCTTTTTGTTGTTTATATTGCATCTTAGTTATGTTAGTTCTCTTTGCATCCAAGTGTTTTTTTTTACAACATTAGAAATAGCAGTACCCCCTAGCCCGCTATGGATTTGACCCTAACTCACCCTACTACATCATAAGTTTTAGTTAGATTTATTATTTGATAGTTTGGGATGACTTATCAAATTTTTAGCGTTATTGTTGGGGAGCTAGTGTATGTTACTTGTTGTATCTTCTGTTATCTTTCTTTTTATTTTTATTCATCTTTTTCACCATTGTGTTTTGTTTGTTTATTTCATAGATTTTTCAAGTAATGGTTTATTTTCAGCATTCTTTGTATTCTAATCCTTCTTACATTCATTCTTATGTTGATAATGAGTTTGGTTATTGCTATCTCTAGGTTAGAATAACAGCTAACAAATCTAACATCCTTAATTAAACGATTAGGGATAGATACAGTTGGTACTGAGGTATGTGATTTTTGTTCTTTTCATACCGTTATATTGATATATGTCCTTCCTTGTAGGTTGAGTAGTAATTTTACGGGATTAGTAATTCTTGAGAGTGCTAATAAGAATGGTATGATCCTTACACTTTCAGTTACCATTCGGACTGGGAGGATCATCCTTACTATTCAAATGGCAGCAACCACTAAGAATTCAATTCTCTACCACCATGTTATCAAGGTCAGTCACAGTGTCAATCCATAACCCCATCTCCAACGTCACTACCATAAGTTGATTGGATGTCATTGGAGACAATCATTGAGACCTTAGTTATGAGTAATCTTCAGTTTCGACAGAAACAAGAAGTGGCCTGAAGGACTTGGAAGACCAAATAAGTCAATTGGAAGCAGTGATTGCGAGCCTAGAAGATTACTCATAACTTTATAACAATCAAAGGAGGGAGGCCATGAAGAGATCACATGTTCTCTTTCATCAAAGGGTGGAGAATAATAAGTGAAAGAGGAACCCATCGAAGAAAAGAAGGTGTACTTGGAAAGTAAGGAGGATGAAACACCTCCCAAGGTAAGTAGTACTTCTTTTGGTATTGCTAACCACATTTATGTTCCTTTTCCTAGCAAGTTGAAGGAGGAAGAAGAAGAAGAAGAGGAGAAGAAAGAATTAGAAAAGAAGATGAGTGAGCAAGAACAACAAGAGGATCAAAAAAAAGAGGATTTGAAGCAGGTTAGATGCTTAAAGGATTTGTGCTTAAGTAAGCTAGAGTTCGAGGGCAACAAGCAGGATGACAAGTCTATAGAATCATTGTTCTACCATAACAGAGGCCGATGTAGGAGAAAGGTAATGTCTATAGAGGGGAGTGGACATTAAAGCATGACGAGGACGCATTTCCACCTCCCTAATGCTATGAAACATCGTGCTGACTATAAGCCTACTTGGAAGGAAGTTGCTCTAGGCTCATCTCTGCATTTTATCCTCCAGGTTCATCTCTGCATTTTAGCATACTTCCTATTGGACTCAAGCATCCATTCAATAATGGATGATGTTGAACACGCCAAGGGTAAAGCTTATACATGCCAAGGGTCAAGCTTATGATCTTAACTAAGAGCTTGATAGGAGGCACCCTATCTGTACCCTTTATTTTGTGTGTTTTTCCCTTTTCTAGATAGGTTTTAGTTAGTTTGCTTTGTGTTTTTTTTTTTTTTTTTGCTTTGGTTGTAGGTAGAAGATAAGATGCATTTTTCTTCAAAATGAAAAATACAATCTCCATTCTTAAGGTTGATTTGGCCTCTTTAATCCAGAAGAATACTTATGTCCCCATGCTTTTATACATGTGTTTTCATTATTTTTAGGAAATTAGGGATAATGTCTCATTTAAGAGTAGGAGTGGGGCAAAATTTAAAATTTTTCTGCACTTGAACTGATGGGATTAATGGTTATGATTTAAATATATTAGCTGCAAATTATCTTAATATTTATTTGATAGTTAATTGCGGTATTTGAAGGCAATTGAGGCTTTTAATTTGGTAAATAATGATTAATTCTGGAATAATTTTTAACCCTTAATTTTTTTGTTTTTCTTTTTCTCTTGAATGCTTGCATATATTAGTGATCCATTTGTATTGTATTTCATGTTCAATTATATTTTGTATAGTTTATCATAGGAATATGGAATGGAAGACTTGAAATAAGTTGTCGAAAAAAAGAGAAAAATAAAAAAAAAATAAAAACTAAAAAAATAAAAAAAATAAAAAAATAAAACGAAAGAAAAGAAAAAATAAGCAAAGAGAAAAACATTGTTTTTACGATGTTAAACAAAAAGAGTCTTTATTTTTATTGTTAAATAAATAGTATTGTTTCTTTTTTTTTTCTTTTTTTTTTTGTATTGGACAATCGCCCCTCCACTATGTAAGGTTGAAGTTATTAGTGGTGCTAGCAACCATTTGAAATGGTGATCTAACTTAGTAATCAGGAGTGTTCACGATAAAGTGTTCACCTTCACATCAAAAAGTTATATGAACTTTCAAATAGAAATTACTCAAAACTTAAATTGTGTTGTATTTTTAGTTGTGTTTTTGTGTATTGTGAACATTCTTGACCATATTCATGTGATGACTTAAGCAAAATTGCTTAGGCATTTGGTATTACACATATGGGATTGCTCCTTACTAACTTTGTGTGTTTGCATGTGAGTAATTAAGTTTTTGTCATGATAGGGTTGAGATTTGTGAAATAGATTAAAGGTATGAATTTGTTTTTATTTGTACTCATTTAGCTCTTGACTTTGGATTAATATTGCTTGAGTAGAATATTTAAATCATTGCTTAAGGACAAACAATAGTTCAAGTGTGGAGGTATTTGATAGGATTGAAATATATTGATTTATTATATACATTTTAATCTCATTTCAATCCTATTTTAGAGTTTAAGTGCTTAATTTGTGTTCTTTAGGAATTTTTGTACAGATTTAATGATATAATACAAAAATAAGATGAAAGTATGAAGTTTGAAAGAGAATTGGAGTAAAAAGCTTTCCAAGAGGCAAGAGAAAAATGTTATATAGGGAGGAGCAAAACGACGTTGAGGAGTAGAGACTAAAGCTTTAAATGACAATAAAAGCAAAAGATCAAGGAGAGGTTCTTAATGAGAAGGACATGTGTCTTACAAGGAGCAAGACATAAAAAGCTTTGAAAAGCTTAGAGATTTCCATGCAAAACAGCACAACAAATTGGTGTGAAAAAGAGGACAAAATGATAGAAAGCTTTTAAAGTGAAAAGGGCACAAAGCCCTAGATAAGGAAGGAGACAAAATAAGCTGTAAAAGCTTTAAAGGGGACCTGGAAAAAATGTTGAAAATAAATATGGAGGAGTGATGGCACATACATATATGGGAGCTTTCTTAGTGACTACAACATATATATACATGTGTGTGTGTATGTGTGTGTGTGTGTGTGTGTGTGTGTGTGTGTGTGAGAGAGAGAGAGAGAGAGAGAGAGAGAGAGAGAGAGAGAGAGACAGAGAGTGAGTCGAGCTTGCTTTCAAGAAAGATGACAACAGTAAAAATAAAAAGGAAGGGCTACTCTCCACTCAAAGAAAAGCAAGGGTTACTCTCCACTCAAACAAAAGCAAGGTTGCAAATTGGCTAACAGGGGAGCTCTCCTGGAGGGCAACAATGTGCTTTAGACTTCCTTGGCATTTTCATTTTGTTTCTTTTTACTATTTACTACAACAATGTTTTATTTGGTTCTACCTTGGAATTTGTGTTGTTTTAAACTTGTTACTTCATGTTATTGGTCTCTATCCCTAGCTTAGATAGTTGGTTTTTATTTTGAAATATTTATTGTCCATTGTTGTACGAATGCTTACCTTAAGTTCATGAGTTTAACACTTTCTTATGTATTAACATTTAGGTTTAATGTTATTATGTTTATCTTTATCAAGTGTTAATTTGAATAAAGCTTTATTTCATGAGTTTTTATTTATTTTAAGTGTCTTTAGTTAATTGATATTTGATAGTTATGATTTATGCATGTTCTTATGATTTAAATCATTTAATGTCAATTTTTGTTCAATTTATATATGCTGAAATTTTTGTTTAGAATATTAATTTGAGTTTTGTTGAATTAATTTTTAGTTAATTAATTAATAGTTTAAGTAATTTATATTTGTGTTAGATTAAATGTTAAATTATGTTTTTCCTTTGGTTCTTTAAAATTTCCAATCATGGTTTAATTTAATTAAGTATGGTTTGTGTTTATTTAATCTTGGTTTTGATTAATTTAAATGAGTGTCTAGGTATTTAGGAGTTTGAAGGTATTTTAAGGATGATGGGAAGATTAATTAAGATAATAGAGTTTGCTTTGAATTGATTTGGTATTTTTAAGCTTAGGTTGATTTAGGGCTTTGGTTAAATTTCATGAATTAGGTGTTATCTTTACGCTTGATCACCCTTTATGTAATTTCCTAATTTAAATGCTAGAATCAAGCATATGATACATAATTTTCCTTGGCTATTTCCACAAAGTAGCAATAGGCTAGTAGGATTTGTTAGTATACTTAACTAACTAGTATAAGGTCCCTTGCCTTTAGGTTACACTTTCCAAGCTTGTGTGTTAGTGGCCTAAGTAAGTCAGTCCTTATCGCCTAATGCTAATGAGTCGTTAAATCTAGAGAGCTTGTTCTAGGTTGCTACGTAATTAAAGGTTTTTCTAAAGCTTGATAGATTCACTTAATTAAGAAGAACTGAGAGCGTGAGAGCTTATTCGAACCTTTAGGCTAACAACATAGCTCGAGCACCTTTCATCTAAATTCAAGGATTAATAGTTATCCTTGAATCCAAAAGATACCTTCGGCCCATTTCTTTATTATTGTTAGTAGTCTTTTCATGTTTTGTTTTATGCTTGTCCTTTTTATTGTTTTTATTCCATCTTAGTTATGTTAGTTCTCTTTGTGTCCAAGGATTTTTTTTATTTTTCTTTACCACATTAGAAATAGCAATACCCCCTAGTCCCCTATGGATTTGACCCTAACTCTCCTTACTATATAGTAAGGTTTAGTTAGGTTTATTATTTGATAGTTTGTGATGACTTGTCACTTAACCCTATTTTGAATGAAAATTGGGAATTATATAATTATTTTGAAATCATTTTTTATGTTAGGGTATGTTGGTGGATTGATAATCATATCAAAATCTTATTTTTCTTTTAAAGATCATTGTTTATCATTAATTGCATTGTCTCATACTTGAGTCCATTCTTAGAGAATTTTTTAAGATAACATGGACATCAAAGAGCTTTAGAACTCCCTTTTATATCTTTATTATAGCTTAGACTCATGGTACCTCTACCTTAACTTAAAGTGGGCCACCTAAACCACACCTTCTCACTAAAATTCCTTCTAAGATTGATGTGAGTCTAATCAGGGCTTAAAGAGTGAGCGTGTGATCTCTAACACCTCCTCCTCCTTATTTTGATATTGAGTTAATCAAATTCAAACATTATATTAGCCTTATATTTTTCACCTAAATAACATCATTAATTATAGTACTTTATATTTTTATAACAATTATTGCCTTATTTATTATTTCTTTTATCAAGGTTAAGAGCATTTTTTTTAAGGCATGTATGGTCAACCTTATTAGTGTAAGGTTTTTTTATTGCAATTTTAGATATGCCATGCAACATTCTAAGGGAGTTATTTTTTTAGAGTTCATGACATTAAGGTCCATCTTACTTTAAAGGTTATTAATGTCATTCTAGGCATCCACATTTTCAATAATTTTATTAATATAACTGTTAAGGGTTAAATTTATATTATTTTTAGATGTTATTTGATGTTAATTTAACCTTATTTTAATGCTTAAATGTTCTATTTATGTGTTACTATGTTTACTTTGCATTATGGAGCTTAAACATGAAGATTGGAGTTAAAATATGAAAGTTATGTAAAAAATTAAGTGAAAAGTCAACCTATAATGGCCCCCTGCCAGGGTGCTGTTGTAGGATAAACGGGTGCCATTGTAGGATGAATAGGGTGTCGTTATAGGATGGTAAGGCGCTGATAATACATGTTTAGCAGCCATTTTTTACCCAAATCTTCAATATTTGCGGCTTGTCTTCTTCTTCCACTTGCAGCTGCTCAATCCCTATATAAAGGGACCTCTCCCAGACGTTTTAGGCATCAGTTTTACGATCAAAACACATTAGTTTCAGATCAAAGTAGTCTTAGGTTGTTTTTCATTTCTTTCTTTTGTACTTTGAGTTTTTCAGGTTGTTTGGAGTTCCAGCACTAGTAGTCACGTAGTTTTGAGTTAGAATACCATTTGGAGATGTGATCTGGTTCATTCTAAACTCTTAATTTCATATTATTGTTATTATTTTGAATTAATCAAAGTATTGTTGCTTAATTTTTGTGCTTAATATTTAATTTCAATTAATTTATCATGTTGAATGTGTTTATGGATGATTAATTGTGTTAATTTATGATTAGTGAATTAATCTTTGTTTATTTGAAT
>JAOXYD010096105.1:0-11864 GCA_028565735.1 Pinacopodium congolense | reverse complement strand
TTCAAATAAGTTCATATTTTTCCCTCAAACACTCAATAATATCAAAAACAATCTAACACATAAAAGATAATGAAAAATAATGCAAAAGTTCATACTGACTAAGTTTAACACACATAAATAATACTTAAAACACCTAAAAATAACCTAGAAACATAGTATGAAAACACACTTATCAAATATCAAAAGGAAAGTAAAATAAAGATGAACTAATAAAGATTGTGTATCTACCTTTGTTGGAAACTCTAGACAGCACTTGTTGAATCTTGAATATCCCCTGGTTCTTAAGTCTCTCCATATTTTTCCTCTCTTAAAACCCTCTTTTTTTTTATCTTGGATGTGTCCTAGGCTCCAAATTATGGCTACTAGTGATTATTGATGTCTTTTATTGCCCAAAATAGCATAAAAATAAATTAAACACATAATCCCTACTAATTTTCCATGTCAGCTTTTATAGATTTCAACACTTCTTGATCGTTTCATTATATCTTTGTCTAAAGAGCTCCAATAATCCCAAAATTTGATATGTAGGCTCCTCAGATTTTTTTCTAGAACCATGTAAAATGTCATAGAATTTAGAGAAATATACACCTAATGCCTTAATTCAGTTGTTTGGAATTTGTTTTCTAGCCCAGTTTGTTATGATCTTTCCTTTGTACGCTCTTCATAATTCTTCATATAACGTTTATATTTGGTGTGAAGCCTCATAACTTGATGCTATTAGTCCTCACATTGCTCCCACATCTCATCTAGATCTAAAATTTCCTTAAATTTTTCATATAAATTCTATACAACCTAAACAATCATCAAAAGCAACATAAGAAACATCTTGCTCAAGAATTAATCCAATATGCACCCAAAATCATGTGGGATTTCCTCTCAAACCTAAAGTAATGATTATGAATACATGCCTAAAAGATATATAATTAGGTGATATTAATGCCTGCTATCCCTTTCTTCTGAGCTTTAGGATCCTTTAGATACCCTTTCCAATTTGGTTAAGATCGAGAATTATGTAAACACTATTTTGCCCTTTTTATTTTTCACTATCAGCAAGCTTAACAGAGGTTTAGTAATTTCAATGGCAGTCTGCTCTGCTTCACCCTTAAGGATGTAGTTTTTAAACTTCAATGATGGTCTACATAAACCACCGTTGAGCTCCTTTAGATCACTGTTGATGTTTTGGGCAGTAGATCTCCCTCTAATTTTTGCTCCAAATATCTCTAAAACATGATTTTTTTACCCAAAACATGTGTTCAAAGATTAAAAATGTCATTCAAAAGATAATAATAAAAATTTAGCAGTTTTAAACAAAATATAAGGATGAATTAAAGTGAATTCACATACGAAAGCGTAAAAAAAAATCATCCTTGTCAAATGCATAAATGCATAATTATCCTTCTTATGTTAAGTTCTAAAAGTGGTTGCACCATTTTTCAAAGATGACTTAGGAATTTCCTCTTCATCAAGGTTCTTACCTTAACAAAAGTGGTCTCAGTATTATAATTTTCACTACCAACTTGATTATTTGATCCAAAACTTGTGTTAAAAGATAAAAAATGTCATTCAACACATAATAACACAAATTAAGCACTTTTAAACCAAAAATAGGGATGAATTAAAGTGAAATCACATCCAAAAGTTTTTTAAAAAAAATCATCCCTTTCAAGTACATAAATGCATAATTATCCTTCCTAGGTTAAGTTTTAGAAGTGGATGCACCATTATTCAAAGATGACCTAGGAGTTTCCTCTTTATCTAGGTTCTTACCTTTAACTAAAGTGGTCTTAGTATTATAATTTTCGCTACGTAAGGTAAAACCTAATCCATGTATATCATTTGAATATTTTTTAGCTCTAAGTATGATATCTAGTTTTCTTTTCCTTCACAAATTTTTTTTAATAATTTTTGTAAAATTTGTACCTTATCTTTTAAATATTCATTTTCAAGGAATTATTTCTTTCCATTATCATCAACACATTCATTATTGACTTTCAAGTCATGTAAACTACTTCTAAGCCCATCATTCTTAAACCTTAGCTCATCAATCAAAACCATGCACTCTTTGTATTTAGTAGATAGCCTCTTTCTTTTCATGTTTACATCATGTAAACATTTAACCAAATTATCATAACTCATAGCCACAATAATTATCTTCATCATAAGATTATGTTGTAGAACGTACCTTGATAGCCAAAGCCATCAAGCAAAAGTTTGCAACCTCAATTTCTAATTTTTCATCCTATAATGCTTTCCTCATCTTACTCTCTTTCTTCTCCTTCTTGTTATTCTTTTCTTCTTTATCATTATCTTTAAGTAGTGGGCATTGTCTCTTTAGATGACCTGGTTTTCTACACTCAAAACAAGTTACATTAGTGGAAAACTTTGTTTTCAATTTACTCTTATGTTGGTCTCTTCTTTTGACGTAACCCTTCTTCTTCAAACACTTCTTGAATCTTCTTATGATGAGGGATATTTCATATTTTCTATCATCTAATATGGCCTCCTTATTACTTGACTTCTCCTTCATGGATTCGAATGCCAAGTTCTTCCTTCTTAAGGTTACTTCCTCCTCCTTAGCTTTGGTCTCCTTAATTATCCCTTCATATGTATGAAGTGAAACAATTAGCTCCTCCAAAGATAGGACATTCACATCCTTGGCTTCTTTGTTGAATCAAGGGTTGGTTCCATCTTTATTTTGATGATGAAAAAGTGTTTTTACTAATGAATTTTTAGAGTTGATTTTGTGTTAAGATAGGTTTGAAGAAATCAAGTCATGAAGTGCATGTATGTTGAGTTTTGATGATAAAATATGTATATGGATTTTATGAAGCATGTTAGAGATGTATGAAGACTAAGATAGAAGATCAAGTTCAATAGTAGAATTTACTAGGTCTATGAGTGAGTGTTTATGTTATGAAGTGAATGGAATTGGTTTTTGATTGATTGATTGATTGATTAGGTTTGGACAAAGTTTAGAAGTTGGATTACTGAACAAGCTCAATTGAGCTCTAAAATCTGTACATCATACTTGGGAAAGGAATAAGACGCACTTCTAGAGCTTTAAATGCTAAAAGGATTCTAGAACCATGTGTCAAGAAGATACTCACCAAATTTCATGGCAATTGGACGAAGAATTGAGAAGATATCACAATAATACTAAGTGGTGCTACAAGTTGTCGCATTCAAAGGAGTCTGGTCAACTGAATGAGTCATAAGTTAACCGAATGAGGCCATCAGTTGACCTAATGACACATGGGTTAACCTAATGAGCCATAGATCAACCGAATGAGTCCTTCAGTTGATTGAATGGGAGATAGGTATATCAAATGGCCTATTCGGTCGACCGAACATGATGAAAAGGCAATGGAAACTTTGCAACAAGCAGATTTTGCAACAAATATAACATTTAATGAATTATGATGTTAGGCAATGGCTATAAATGGCTATGAGGCTACAAGATGGTTATAAATAGGTATTATAAGGGTTTTTTATGTATGAAAATTTTTTTGAAAGGATTGTACAAGTTATTTGAGCTTTCTTGGGGTTGTTTTTGAGTTTGTAGTGAAAATTTTGGTGCATTCTTGTAAGGGTTATTCTTAAGCCTTGAAAAAGAAGAGGGTTTGAGGTTATTATTTAGCCTTATAAAATGGAGTAATAGGTTATTCACTAGCCTCAGAAGAGAGAGTGAAAGGTTATCCTTGAGCTTTGAAAAAGAATTGTAAATCTAATGTTGTATTCATTTTAATTGCAGTATAGTGTAAAAATCTCAACAATGGTGTTAGGGACTGGATGTAGAGGTAAGTGGACTGCTCTGAACTAGAATTAATTGGTCATGTCTCTATTCCCTTTCTCTTTTACTTTTATGAATTTATTTTATATTATTTCAGTTATTGCTATTATTTTTCATAATTAAATTATTTTTTAGTTTCCATGTTTAATTAAATTGGCAAAAGACTTGTGTTTAGTAATATAGAAGAAATATTTAAGAACCTAATTCAGCCCCCTCTTAGGTGCCATATAAGACCAACGTTCTTAAACTTCCATCGCTTTTACTTCTTATTCCTTAGGCAATGACCTTAAAATCTGTCTCAGAAGGTAAACTTTAGTATAGGATTTTTCAAGACCTTTCAAAGAATTAATAACATTAATGAATCATGTACATACATAAAAAATGCTTTCATTATGATGCATGGAAAACAATTCATATTGCATGTCAACATTGAAACCTAATTTCCTTTAGCTGATTTATTCCCTCAAGTGTGATTTAAAGTTTATGACAAATGTCATGAGCAAGATAAACTCATAGAATCTCTATTGAATTTATTTTTACTTAATGCAAGAAATAAAATACGGACGACCTTATTATTTAATGAAATTGATCTCTCAACTTCTAATGACCACTTTTCGTTTACCTTAGGTACCCTTTTCCCATTTTCAAAACTTATTAAGAATATATGGCCTTTAACTAATGTACTCTATTAATGTTTTGTCCCACTTTGTTAGAGGATCCTATCAAGTATGCCATACGAGATGTTTTTCTCAAAATGTTGTTAGAAATTAACTAGAATAAAGAGAGCCTATCTCTTATATCAAATTTTATTCATAAAGGAACTCAAGGAGGGGTGAATTGATTGTTCTAAAAATTAATCTTAATTTAAAATTTTAGTTAACCTAAAGCCAATTCAAGCAATGTAATGCTCCTAAGCCCAAATTCACTTTAAAGCAATGTCCTAATGAATATGTAATACCTGAACACAATGTATTAGTGTCCATGGAAAAAATTGAAAAATTACTATAATTAATTTCATTTAGTAAACAATAACAATATATGAGAAAATCCCTTACGTAATTAACTCCAATACTAAGGCAAATCAATGGAACAATGCTTTAATATTGTAAAGTTAGAAAAATTTTACAAGTGATAGGGATGAATTTTATAGTATTTCTATTTGTGTTTCAATGTCATTTTACCCCTATTTTGATGTTTAAATGCTTGATTTGTGTTCCTTTGGAGTTTAAATGCAAATTTGACCTTAGGACACAAATAGAAGTTGAAAGGACCACATTTTGAGTAGAATTAGAGAAAAATTGGAATTATAAGAGGCATGGAATAAATTTTAGGACTGACAGCATCATGTTATCAGGTTCCATACTAAATTTCAAGGCCATATGACAAGCCATGAAGAGTGCATAAAGAAAAGAACAAGACAAGCTTAGTTGAACATCAGATTTGGTATAGGTGACTTTGGTGATGCATTAGATGCATTTTTAGAGATAATATCATTCAGTTAGAGTAGAAAAGGTGGAAAGGAGTAAAGGCTATCAATTTTTGGCATTTAATCAGAACTTGTAAAACAACATTATTATGTGATTTTTAGGGGAAAACTTGACTAAATTGTTCCCAAAACAGTCCAAAACATATGTAGGACCTATAAAAGGGAACAGATAGAGAAAATTCGTCACTTATGGATCCTACTTGAGTAACCTTTCATCTTCTTTATATTTTCCTTAGGTTTTAGTTTATTCTTGATATTCTTTTCATCTTTTTTATATTTCATACTTAGGCTGTAGAAATTTGATTTAGAAAATGCTTATACTGTTGTTTTCATATTTTTTATTATTTTTTCATGTATTTTATTTTTGGTTTGGTAAGTACTTATTGAATCTTGGTTTATGGTTAATATAGTGCTGTTTCTTTAATTTTCTAGCCTTCTTCTTGTTTTGTCCTTATTATTTCTACATTTCTTTTTTTCCCTTTATTTTAGATTGTGTTTTTATAATTTTCATTATGTTAGCTTATTTTTAAGTGGGTTTGAAAGTATTTAATGAATTTATGGGTGATAATTGTGAGCAGTGGAATGGATTTTGAATTGGGATTGTGATTTATGCTAAGATTGAGTTATATTTTGGAATTAATGGTATGAATTAGGGTTTTATTCATAGGATTCGCCATCCTAGTTGTAATTTCTAGTTCAATTGCTAGGATTTAACTTTTGATCCATAATTGTCATTAGCAAAATCCATAAGTGGAGATAGGTTAATTGATTTTAAAGATAAACTTAGTAAATTAGCCTAGGATTTCAATTTTTTAAGTTACATAATTCAAGTTTATGTTATTATGGCTTAGGTTAGTCATTCCCTAGTTCCTAAAGATATTGTGCTACTAAATCAAGAGAGCTTGTTTTATTCTGTCGCATAATTAGGGGTAAGTTTTTTTTTTATCATATAAGACTTAACTAAAATTAGAGGAACTTAAGACACAACAGATTTTTTTCATCTATAAGCCAGCATCTTATGCATAACATAATTAATATGTTTATGATGATTAATTATAATTCATGAGTTTGGGAATCATCTTCTGTCCATATTTTGGTTATTGTTAGTTGTTTCTTACCTTTTGGTATGTTTTTTTTGTTGTCTTTTTTTTTAATTCCTTTGCATCTAGGAGTTGTTTTTTCCCCCTTTTTGCATCACATTTGAAATAGCTAAAAAATACTACCAGTTCTATAGGGGATCGACCCTGAATTGCCTTACTACTTACTAGATGTAGTTAGGCATTTTATTATTTGGTAAACATGTGATAGCTCGACTAACAAATGATAAAAAATAAATGCAAAAGTCAATATCTTAATAAAATATAAAATTTGGAGTACACTTAACAGTAAAGTAAAAAGGATAAGGAAGAGAAGGGACACCAACATTTATAGTGGTTCAATAATAGTAATGTGGCCTAATCCACACCCGACACCAAAGATGTTGGAATTGGAACTATCAACAATGTAGCAATTACAATATTCTTCAATGGGTTAATAGAAACCCTTAAAAATATAAATATTTTTTGTTAAAGGTGAAGAGGTACCTTATACCAATCTTATTGAGGTAAAGATGAGCCTCTACAACTTTTTTTATAAGGCAAAGAGTAGTCTATACAAGTTAACCCTAAAGTGGTGAATACAAATACAATTATAAAAGTGTTTTCACTTGAACCACAATAAACTAAAGGCCCTTAAGTGTATAAAAATGAAATGAAGGCTTAGTGATTCTTTTTAAACCTTAAGGAAATAGAATAAGGTGATTTAAAAACTAAAAATTTAGACTTAAAACACAAGGTATGAAGATATTGAAAAACAGAAAATCTAGAAATTTGGATAGCTAAATGTTTATGACTTTTTATGGTAAAATAATCAACTAGAAATGCAATCTAACAAAAAAATATTCAGGCTCTTCTTAAGGACTTAAATAAAACAAAAAAATTAATTAATCACACTAAAACTTTAAATTAAATAAGAAATATTGTCGATACTTAACATATTTGAGTATAGTATCTTATAAAAATGAAAATTTAATCTATAAACATAATAAAATGATAAATATTGGCTTAGAATGCTCCTAAGGCCTTAAAGGCTCAAGGAAAAATAAATTTAAGACTTAGAAATAGGTTTAGGATGTTTGAATCAATTGTTAAACAAGAGATATATAAGAAGCCTGAAGCACTTGAGTGAATATACAACTTCTATACATAAACCTTGCACAAAAACTAGTAGTCAAAAGCAAGAAAAATATTCAAACCCTTTATAGATATAATGGAAATTCAAATATAGGGGCTAGAAGCATATTACCAAGTATAAAGCTAGCAAGAATGGATTGAATATCAATATCACTAGGTTTGATCCCTTTTTACTGAAGGTTTTAGGATTCTTACATAAAAACAACTTTAAACTTGTTTCTCTCTTTAATTTAGATGACTACCTACATTAGTGTTAGGGCTTAGGGTTTGAAAAAAAAATTTATGACTCAACTTATCATTGTAGAATTGAAATAAAAGGAATGTTTGTCCATCATAGACACTTAATTGGGTATCAATAGTGTCATTTTTAACAATCGTTAATCTCCTAAACAAAAACTACAAAACTTGTTCAAAACATTTTCTAACATCTCTAAAACTTTTCCTAACATTAAAATTAATTTAAAAGTTTTAAATATATAATTAAAAAACTTTTTTAATTGCTACATTGATTCAAGTACCAATATAAAACATTATGCTAAAGTTAAAACTTATAAAATGCATAAGTGAAAATTTTAAGCCCCTAGAATATATAAATTTTAGAAGACATTTACACATACTTAAGATGAGGACGAAGTGATATTGAATCTTCCATAATGATTGATTTTTCTTTCGCATTAATTATGAGCTCCAAATCTAATCTTGCATATTTGCATGTACCTATCTTTAAAACTTGCATCAAACACTTAAATGATTAGTTGGATATATGTTTTATTACCATTTAAAAATAATGGAAGTTCCCTTGATTCAACAAAAACACTAATAAGTAATGTAGCCCATGATAGTGACTCCAAAAACTTGATGGATATGAAGCTTACATAAGTTTTAAATTGATAGGGATATGTTTTGTCATGTTTTATTATGTCATTTCACTTATATTCATCCCCACTTTTATTTAAAAAAGTACTCAAACTATGTTTAATTTGTGTTAAATGACATATTGAATATGTTTGTACTTGTTTTGGATGAATTAAATAGGTTTTTAAAGAAATTGGAGCAGGCTAAATTGAAGGTACAATAGTTAGAAAATGGAGAGCTTCTCTGGAAGTTCAATCGATTGATGCTTTTGATCAATTGACCAAATGATCTGCGAAAGAGGAAAAGAAGAGAGGACATAAAAGTCATTTCCAGGATGCATCTTACCTAAATGGAAGGGTATAAAACCAACAATATGGCTTAAGAATAAAGAGAATTCGGTAGGCATACAATATTAAGTGCTTTCATCTTGTTTTCTTTAATTTTCATTAGTTTTTATGTTCTTTAGTTAATGTATCATTTCTAGTAGTTTAGATTCCATGTTTATGTTATGTTAACTTACATTCAATGTCATTAAATGATTTCCTTTATGTAACCACGTTTTTATATGTTTTAGTATGTTTAAATTGAGAGTTTCATGGATTTATGGTTATTTCTCTTGAATCTTGTCATGAACCTTTTTTTTTTATATAAATGAATGATTTTGTTTTCAATTTATAGCAACGAGTTCACTAGTTTAAGCTTAGGTTTTTTTTTTCCAGATTTGTGATTATGGAGTTTTAGCTTATGTAATGATATATTTTAGGGGTTTTCATTTATGCTTAATGCTTTTGGTTACTTTATTCATGGTAAGTGATAATGAGGCATGTTCTTATATTGTAAATCGGTTAATCTTAGTTTTTTTTATTAACTAGTATGCTGGATTTTTATGTTAGTGTTTGATGTAGGTGCTTTTAGGTTGAATTAAGTGATTGTTAGCATAAATATCTTGAGTTTTCCTTAGAATAAGTGTTGAATTGTGGTATTCAATACTAATTTCATATGTTTCATCCTTGGTTTTCCTTTAAATTAACTATGGAAGTATGGGTCTTATTTGTTTAATATGCTTAATTTAGGCATGTGTGGCTAGTTTCACAAGGACTTAAAGGTTTAGGGAGGATGAAGGGGTGATTAATTGTGAGAATGTGATTGGATGTTGATTGATTTGGTGGTTTTAGGTTTATGTTAGTTTGAAACTTTAGGTAAATGTCATGAATTAGGTATTACCTTTAAGGTTGATCACCCTTTAGGTAACTTCATAATCCTAAAGACAGATTTGAGCTTGTGATATGTAATAGTCCATAGTGATTCTTGATGGTAGCAATATGTTAGTTAGATTTGTGGGTAGACATAACTGACTAGTCTAGGGTCTTATATCTTTGGGTTACACCTTTCTAGCTTATAAGTTAGTCATTCGTTGACACCTAATGCTTCTCCTCTATTAAATTTAGAGAGCGTGTTCTAGGTTATAATAGATATAGGCATATTTCTATAGTTTGCTAGATTTACCTAATTATGAGGAACTTCAGATTTTGAGAGCTTCTTCAAATCCATAGGCCAGTAATTTACCAGAACACCTTCTATCTAAATTCAAGGATCAATAGTTGTTCCAAGATTGCAGGGATACCTTTATCCCTCTTCTTCATTATTGTTAGTAATTCTTTCATGCTTTGCTTTGTGTTTTTGTTTTTCTTTGGAACATTTGAAATAACAGTAACATTCTAGCTTAATGTAATTCGACCGTAGCTTACCATTTATTGTATTATGAGGTCTAGTTAGGTATTATTATTTGATAGTTGGTGACAGGCTATCAAATTTTTGGTGTTGTTGCTAGGGGTTGGTAAGTGCTATTCATTATTTCCTATACTGTCTTTATTTTTGTTTTTGCTATCTTTATAGCTCTTCCATAAGTTTTGCATGTCTCACAGTTCCTCAAACGCATTCATTTATGGAAGTTTACTGAGAAAAATAGGGGTTCATTACTTTCTCCAGTTAACCCTCTCTCTTTTTCTCCTATTACAAGTTATACTAGATTTAATAAGAGAGAGTGAGCAAGCCATAAAGATCTTACTAAGAGGAGTAGTTCCTTATCTTTTGAAAAAGAAGTCGATGAGAGTTCAGAAGGGTCCACAGAGGTAGAAGAAAAATATGGGATCACGGAGCCTCATCAGCACACCTTAACGAAGCTTACAACTCCTACTTTCAATCTTAATTTGCTTTGTATTAATTATCCGAATGATGAGATAGAGGTTAAGATTGAGATTAAACCTAGACAAATATGTGCATTGCCTACTTTTAAAGGTATTCGAGACATCAAATCATTAAGATTAGACTACATCACCAACCACAACAAGTTCCTAAAGGAGTTCCATATTGCATGTTCTAATATGAAGCCAATAGAAATAATAGTGGAGCAATTTAAACTAAAGGCATTTCCTTTTTCCTTGGCAGATGTAGCTAAGGAGTGGCTTATGATTTGCCCGTTGGACCAATTAACACCTGGAAGCAGATGCAACAAGCATTTTTAAAGAAATATTTTCTTGCCTTAAGATCAACCAAAATTAAGATGGAGATATATGGCATTTGGTAGGACAAAGGAGAGTCACTACATAACTACTAGAAATGCTTTAAAAAGCTATACAACAACTATCCAAACCACTAAATAAGTGAATAGTTTTTAATTTAATATTTCTATAAGGGTTTACTACCTTTAGAAAGAACTATTCT
This sequence comes from Pinacopodium congolense, assembly GCA_028565735.1. NCBI lineage: Eukaryota > Viridiplantae > Streptophyta > Magnoliopsida > Malpighiales > Erythroxylaceae > Pinacopodium > Pinacopodium congolense. The sequence goes on along the minus strand of JAOXYD010096105.1, from coordinate 778 downwards.
CCAGGTTATGAGTGGTGGAGCTTTGGTTAATAGTACTCTTGAGGATGTGAACAATTTGATAGCAACAATGGTAGATAATTCCTAGTATTGAGGCAATTGCAACAGTGGCTCATCCTTAACAAAGTAGGGGAAGGAAGTGTCTATTTCAAAGTAAGAGCAGCAAGTCACAAACTTTACATCTTTGGTCTAAAAAGCACTAATAGGCAAGTGGCCTACTAATTTTTATGGTATTTGTGAATTATCTAATCATCCTACAAATATATGTCCTTCTTTGTAGGATAAACAACTAGTTAATGCAGTTAGAGGGTTCCAAAGACAACATCAGAGGTATGGTCCATTCACTCCTACATTTAATCTGGGGTGTAGGAATCATTCCAACTTTAGGTATGGCAGCCAAAAACAAGGCAGTAGCTCCAATATGTTCCTACCTACTTATCACCAGTAGCAGTAGTAAGGATTCCATACACCACTAAGTTTTCATCAAAACCAACCATAGTTTTAATCAAGGTCAGCGCCTTCTCCACCACACTAACTAGTTAGAGGTACATCCTTAAATGAAACTGTTAAGAGTTTAGCTACTAACACTCTTCATTTCCAAAAAGAAATGAGGAGTGGACTGAAGAACCTAAAAAACCAAGTAAGTTAGCTATAGGATGAAATAGGAAAGTTGCAGGCCCAAAGCTCCACATGATTTCTGTTGGGTTGGTTAGGTGACTTTAAAATTTACAGGCGTTTGAAATGATTTTTACTTTTAACCAACGTGTTCTTAAGGCAAGTG
>JAOXYD010096084.1:0-11864 GCA_028565735.1 Pinacopodium congolense | reverse complement strand
GTAATTAATCTCATAGATTACAGTATGGAGATACTTCAATAAAAGTGTAGGTGCTTATTAGAGAATAAGTTCACTAAACTAACTTGATTATAAGGATCCTAAATGGAACATTACTTGTGTGTTTATAGAATACTATTATAAAGGTCTGCTAGGTCGTCGAACTTTTACCGTAAGTAGCGCCCTCTTTTACACAGCAATCTCGCTTAGGTCCGTTTAAGTCGAGATTTAGCCTTCTCATGTGAATTCCGACAAAAAATTCCTTTAGCACTCAAACACCTCACGCACATACTCATATTTAAGTATTTCACTCATACACCGAATATCCCATAAGAATATAACAAGAGTAAAGAAAGCAATACAAGATTTAAAATATGGCCGAAACCACTCTTTCATTAACTCTCACAAAAATGTTAACAAAAGAACAAGTACCTCTTTTTCGGAGCACTTACAAGAACTCCCTATTCGAATCCCTTACAAGAGAATTTCTCCGAAAGCTCTCAACTCTCTCTAAGTTGTCTCTTCTCTTGAGAATGACTAAATGTTTTGAATCCCTTAACCTCTGGCTCTAAAGAGCTATTTATAGGCTTTCTTATTTGGAAAGCAAGTTTGAGATAACTAGAACTCTGAATTCTAGTTTATCTCAACAACTAAGATCTTATCACTTGGACCAATAAGAAAATATCCCTTTCCTTTTAGGACTCTTCTAATTGGCTAGACTATATCAAACTCTAATAAAATAAATATTACATACAATCAAGAAAAGATCTTCCTTATCTACAAAGATTCCCTCGATCTTCAGAAGTTCAGTCTCACATGATCTCCAACTTTTAGATTTGATGTTATTCTACGTGATCAAGTTGATCTTACCATGTCATCAAGTGCCACATCATCTACAGTCGCCACGTCATTATTGATGTGTTTTCCAAGTTACCAAGATCTATCCGCACATAGGTCTACCAATGTACGTTCATGGACAAGTCCATATTCCATGATCAAAACTTTGCCTTATTCCCTCGTCAACACATCTTTCTCATGCTGACTCGCACCAAGCATTGGCCAAGACTCGTCAACACTCACACGATCCTGTAGTTTGGACTTAGGGATCTAACAATTACCTCATTATGATGGTTGTATAATTGATCATTAGACTTGAGATTACCAAAGTTATCTTATGTAGGAATTACTATGTTTTGATGCTAATGAGAATTTATTCTTTAAAATAGTTCAATTAGGTAGTTATTAGATATAGTATGAATTATATGGAAATAATTGTGTGAATCGATATAAGATTTGTCATCCTAAAGTAATTAGGGATAATGTTCCACGGTTCTTGATCAGTAATGATTTGGGAATCTCTGGCTATAGTGAATTGAAATTTTAAAAATTATTTTTCAAATATCAATTATAAATCAATTACTAATTAGTAAGAACAAACATGATTAGAGTATTTAGAGTAGACACTAATTCTATACTCGAATTCTAATTAGAACATTGGATGATAAAATGATTAAATTATATATTATAACCATGCATGAACATGTTAAATTAAACTATTTTAGCATTCCTAATATTAGGGTGATCATGACATGTTGGTAGACGTTAATCATGATCTATGATTATAAATTGTTTAATTAAAAAATTAAATATAAATTAAAAGGAGTTTTAATTTATCTAATTTTAATTGTGAATTAGAATTGTAATTTATAATTATTACCAACATATTAAGAACTTAATAAATCACACATAACAGGTCTTTGAAGGATAAAATAAAATATTTATTAAGGTAGACTTAATTGAAAAGTTCTGAAAACTTCTAAAATCAATATGTGATATTTGATCTAATTAAGACTAATTTGTAATTTGACTAAAGTTTGACTTTAATTGTAATATTAATAAAGTCTAAAGATATGAAAAATATGATTTTTCATATAAAAGAAAAAATTAGAAAGAAAAAAAAGAAAGAAAGAAAGCTAGCACTTTTGCATTTTCCTCTCAAAAAAGTATTTTGAACTTTTCTTTAAAAAGATCTATGGATACTTTAGAAGCTGAATATTGGAACAACTTAATAGTTGACAGACTTTCAAGCAAAAGGATTTAACAGAAAGCGTTAATAAGATTAGCGTAATTTCTATTAAGCTTTCGTTATATGATTCAAATTAAATTTTGTTAAAGTAAATTCTATTAAAAAAATTTTGTTAGTCATTCTGCTGTACGTAGATGTAATTTTAACTCAATTTTCTTTAAATGGTATCAGAGAAATGATTTAGCCAATTTAATTTGATTTGTGTGCGTGATTCTAATTCTTTGGTACATGCAAAAGTTGTATGATTTCAGAAATGTTCATTGATTTGATGCCTTCAATTCATTGTTTTTAATTTATAGTTTTGTTCTGGAACCACTTGTATTTGCTGCTGTTATTCAATTTGTCCTGTGTGAAATTGTTCCTAATTCTGTGTTAATTTCCCTTTTAAGCTACTTGATTGGGATTTTATTTTCAGATTTAGTTTTTGAATTTTCTAAACACAAAAATTAATAAAGAACATTATAGAAATTAAAAAAAATATATTCTAATACAATACAGAAATCAAGATAGATAAAACAAAAATTTATAAAATTATACAAAATTTAATATAAAAATATAATAATCACAACTAAAATTCAGTTCAATCAAAGCTCTTAAAATAATCGTTGTTTTATTGGAGTTTGTACATTGGCTCTCGAAATGTTTTGCTTAGACTGGTGAAGTTGTTTTACTTTGCTGGAAATGAATGTTTTGATTTTTCATTCGGCCTTGATTTTGTTTGTGAAACAAAATGGGAAGAATTTGATCAACAGACTTCGCATGTAGGGGTCTGTAATTTTTATGGAAAAGGAAACTCAAATCTTTGCAGCTACTTGTTTAATATTGCATTTGTTTGTCAACTGATGAACAACGTTTAAAGTTCATGTATGTTTCTGGAAATTTCTGAATGATGATTCAAAGATTGCTGGACTTGTGTTATTTTAATCCATCTTGAGTTCTTCGTCGTTTGATAATCATGTTTCCCGGAAACTAGGAACCGGTCAAATTTAAATGGAAAAACGTTTCAAATGGGTTGTCGTTAGTTCATGTATGTTGGTTTACTGGTTTTTTAAATGCGTATTGTTTTGAGTAAATGGTTAACTGAAAGACGTTTTGTTATTGTTAAACGGTTTTGTTTCTGTCCATGAACTCAAGCAATTATTAATGATTTTAATATTCATGGATTAAGGTTTGTTCAGCTTCGGTTGTTAATTCTGTCCATTAAACACCAGATTAATTGTTTGATTGGTTTTAGTGTGTCCTGTACATTAATTAATTCCTTCAAGTCGTTATGATATTGTTTGCAAATGTATGCACGGGAAGGCTGTTTGGTTTGGCCTGTTTTTCCAATTTCACCGGCGATGGTTACTACCGCCGGCGAGGTGAAGCTTTCTCTCTCTAACATATGCTAGAGAGGGAAAGTTGTTAACATTCACTTCCCTCTTTAAAGATGATCATCGGTGCAACTAGGAGAGGGTACAAGACAGACGTTGCAGTTAGCAGCAAGGCAGAACAAAGCAGAAGAAAAAATTAAAGAAAGGGAAAAAAATGCACACTCTCGCCAGACGCCAATGGAGGCCCATCGTTCGGGCGCGTGCACTTTTAAATTTTAAATTTTTTTCTTTTAACAAAAATTATTTTATTTTTCATTAAATTAAAATTTTCTTAATAAGATTAAGAATTAATTAGTTTAAAATTCCTAATAAATTTAGAAAAATATTTTCTAATTTTTGAAAAAAAATTTGCAAGATTAATTTCTTTTTATATTAAATTAATTTTTTGTTAATAGGATTAAGAATTAATGAGTTTAAAATTCCTAATAAATTTAGAAAAATGTTTTCTAATTTTTTGAAAAATAGCTTTTCAAAAGATTGTATTATTATGAGTGTTTTGAAATTTATTTTTCAAAACTTGATTAATTAATTTTTAAATCAATTATTGAAATCAAGCAACATGCTTTATTTATCTTTTATAATTAGATTATGAATAGATAAATTAATATAATAAGATTATATTAGTTAGAATGAGATCCTAAATTTTTTAAATTTCTCATTAAAATATTAAGTACATATTAAGAACATGAATAATGCATTACATTGTTATAGGATTAAACTATAATTCTGTTTATTGATAAGCTTGTTGAATAAACTCAATGCCGCTTTAAATCGAATATATTTAGTCTTATAATGATGGATTTTACTTAATTAAATTCGTATGATTTGGACGAGTAAATTAATGATCATATTAATTTAAAGGCATGGTTAGAATTAATATATTAGATATATTTTAGCAAAGCATTGTCACCTGACGGATCTAGGAATCACATAGGATGTGATTGATAAGTTGTTATCTACCTAATTTTAATTTAGTTAATTTATTGAGTAAACTCAAGGCTAATTAAATTAGAATGGGATCCTAACCCATTAAGAAATTATATGATAATTTTTTAATTAATAGTGATAGCTATTAATTTGTTTAAAATAATAGGAGTAACTGAATATTTTTAAAGTCCTAATTTATTTGGTTTTACAACATAAACTAATTTTCATGCTTTTACTTTTTAGTTATTGAAAATGAGTATGAACTTATCCCTAAAGAACATTATGGATTCAAACAAACGGACTAAACCAAACTTTTCAGACTGGTTACGTAACTTAAGAATTGTTCTTAGGTAAGAAAAGAAACTATATGTTCTTAACACTGAGCTTCCACCTAACCCTGCAGAAGATATTGTTGGTGATGAATGGGAGAATTATCAATATCATATAGATGATGATGAGCAAGCTATATGTGTGATGTTAATTAGAATGTCTCTTGATCTTCAAAGGTAGCATAAGAACATGAATGTCAGAGTTATGATATTGCATCTTCAAGAGTTGTTTTGTGCACAAATTTGAGTGGATAGGTTTGAGATTGCGAGAGCTCTATTTCAATGTAGGATGGCACCCGAATCTTCAGTGGAGATTCATATACTGAAGATGATTGGCTTTATTGAAAAATTAGGCCAATTGAGGTATGTTACGAACTATGAGTTGAGCATTGATTTAATACTCCAATCTCTTGCCCTAAGCTTTTCACAATTTATTATGAACTTCCACATGAACCAAAAGGAAGTAATATTGGCTAAATTGCTCAACATTCTCAAGACCGCTAGGGATGCTTTAAGAAGGAACTCGATTATGTACTTGTTGTTGGCTATTCTTCTTCTATTAAGAATAAGGGTAAGACCCTTAAGAAGAACAAGTAATAGAAGGCTTCTGCTAAAGTGGTAAAGCTAACTGACAGTGTCAAGAAAAAGGATGATAAGGGAATCCGTTTCCATTGTGGGATTGAAAGACCTTAGTGCAAATCTTATCTTGTTAGCTTAAAGGAAGTGAAGTCAAATGGACTTTCATCTTCAGGCATGTTTATGAATAAAATAAATCTTTTTTACTTCTGTTTCATGGCCTTGGGCATTAGATACCAGATGTAGATCTCACATTTATAATAATGTGCAGTTACTGGTGGGTAGTAAATCGTTAAGAAAAGGTGAAGTGGACTTATGAGTCGGCAATGAAGCAAGAGTTACTACATTAGCTATGTAAACTTATAGTTTAACTTTATCTTCTGAACTTGTACTCAAACTCAATAATTATTATTATATTCCTGTAATCACACAAAACATTATTTCTATTCCATATTTGGACATGAATAGATTTTCATTTATTACTAAAATAATAGTTATTCTTTTTATAAAGATGATGTTTATTATAGATCTAGTTTGCTTACAAATGATTTGTATAAATTAGATCTTGAAAGGCCAATTCTCAACATAAATAGTAAGAAAAGAAAGTTAAGTGATCAAAATCTATCTTATTTATGGCACTGTAGGTTAGGTCATGTTAGTGAGACAAGAATCACTAAGTTACATACAGAAGGATATCTGGATCCTTTTGATGATGAATCATATGAAACTTGTGAATTTTGTTTGATAGGAAAGATGACCAAACAACCATTTAGTGGAAAGAGACAACGTGTCAATGAGTCGTTAGAACTTGTACATTTAAATGTATGTAGCTTTATATCTACTCAAGTTAGAGGTGGATATTCCTATTTTATTACCTTCACAGATGACTATTCAAGATATGGTTATATGTATTTAATGAAACACATGTCTAAATCATTTGAAAAGTTCAAATAATTTAAACTTGAGATAGAGAAACAAACTGGGAAGAGTATTAAGATACTTAGATGTTCATTTTCGATGTTCATTTAAATTTAATGCATATTGGAGTTCCAAAAGTCCCTTTTGAAATCTTGGGAAATCGCAAACTTTCAGCTATTAATGTTAGATTGATGGTGGGAATTTTTATGGAAAAATATAGGTATATTCTTTATAAAAACAAAGGTGAAGTTTGGATATTCTATTATTTTAGATGTACTATCTTCATTGTCTTTGCTATACATGTAAATTTTCTCAATAAATTGGTTACTAATGGTGGAATAAGCTCTTTGTGATTATCAAGTTTTCTTTGTCTATTAGTTTTACTCTGTCTTGCATTCCTAATTCTTATTTGATACTTGTTTACTATATATTCTACTACAAAAGCTTATCAAATTTCTAGATGATGAGTCTGGTTCAGGTGGCTTTCATGAAAACTCTTTCCTTCTTATTATGGGTGACCATGGATAAACACTCAATGGTGAACATGGTGGAGGAAGCGCTAACGAGGTATATGATTTAACTTGTTGAAATTCAATTTGGTTTCATTTTCTATTTCCATTTGTAACATAATTACTTAATGTAGGTTGAAACATTAATGTTTGGCATGAAATTTAAGAAATCTTCCTACCCACTTCCATCTAACTTTGATACCCCTTCTTGTATACTCGGTTTGGTATTACCTGCTCTTTACATGGTTGTGCATCCCATGTTAGTTTCAAGACATCCTTTTTTACACCAACTTGTTCTCTTTGTAACTCCTTATCTTTTACTAAATTAATGGATAAGCACGTTCTTACTTAATATTGAACATTTTTAAGAGAGGACAGAGAAGGCTAAGAGAAAGAATAACTAATTTATACCTAAAATGTATGAAATCTTGTACATTAGTTTTTATTTCTAAATAAATTTGCAGAAAAAAAGGTTTAGACATTACTTTAACACTTTTAATTACTATCTAGCTGGACCATATAGTCTTTATTGGCCCTTTTAATTTCTTACAGTTATGTAGATAAAATAGATGGATTAAAGGGACAAACTTTTAGTTTAAGATCATTTCAATAGTTTTTGTTCTTACTTAATACTATGTTTTGTATCTAGTTTCAGGTTAGGAAGAAGATATGCATTAGTTCATTTAATAGGTAAACCATATAATTCTATAATGTTATTTGTTTATTATGTTTATCGAATGGTTTTCTTATGATAAGTACTTTTGTCATTTTCTATAACTTGGTCTTACAGTAATAATGTCAGCATTGTTAGGTGTTCCCTTCCCTTTTGGAAGGTGTCTTGAAAGCATCCTTCAATCCTTACTTATGCATCATTATATTGAATACTCTGTACACGTCTATGAGGAAATGTATGTGATTAATGGATCACTGAATCAACTTTCCTCATGCAATTTTTACTTTATATTCTTACTGTTCTTTAGCAATCAATCATGTCAATAGAAGGCGCATGGCTCTACAATAACCCATGGATTCCACTGCCTAGATAAATGTGCATGAAGAAAATATTTATCAATCTATTATAAATTGATCTGAGCACATTCATGTGCTATAAAATTTTCATTTTCTGTTTCTTGTTCTTTAAATTTGAGCAATATCTTGGCTATTATACAAAATAGTATTATTGATGCCTTGTACTTGCTTTTCTTAGTTTTTTAATTAAAGCTTTAGAAGACTTGACATGTCCTGGATTCCTTTTCCTATTGGAATTGTATGCCTATTTAACAAGGATATATAATTTACCACCATTTGATTGAAATGATTTTCCTAGTTTAAAAATGCTCTGTCATTTTTAGTCACAACTAGATTTTTACATATTTTAAAATTTTCCTCTTTAATTAAATGTGTTAGTTTGCGTGGGACAATCTTCCTGACTTTGGTTCTTGATTTCATAAGTGTCCATATTGAGTGTTGATGTCTTTGGAGCATCTTTCATGTGTTTCTGTATGATTTATTTTTCCTTATTGTTGCCTTTATAAGCATTGGTAGGGTAAACCTAAAGATGTAGCCCTTTCTTCCAATTATGCTATGTGAGTATCTCTGCGGTAATAATCTTGTAAGGTGGGAGGGTCACGACCATACACAGTGTGGAAAGGAGTAATGTTTGTTACCTATGAAAATTGGTGTTGAATAAAAGTTATGCCTAGTATAAGAAATGACTTCAAATCTTCTACTTCTCACTTGCAAAGCATCTGAGATAAGTTTCCAAGCAACAATTCATGAATTCTATTTATCCATCTGATTGTGGGTGGTAAGCTGTCCATATCCTCAACTTTGTCTGATTAAGCTTAAAAATTTATGTCCAAAAGGAATTGGAGAACAATATGTCCCTATCTTATGGTATATTTCTTGGAACAGCATGTAACCAAACGATTTCCCTACAAAACACATTAACAACTATTTTTGCAGAATATGGGTAAGTTCCACAAAATGAGCATATTTGGACAATTGATCCACCATAACCAAGATAATATCGTATCCATTGGATTTTGGTAATCCATTAATGAATTTTCTTGAGATGTCTTATAATACCCCTTTTGGAATTGGTAATGGTTAGAGCAAACCAGCTGGAGATAATGTCTCATACTTGTTTCGTTGACATACAAAATAGTTTTGAACATAATGTTTAAAATCGTTCTGCATATGTAGCCAAAACATACCAACAGAAAGCCTTTTAATTGTTTTGAGAAATCCTCCATATCAACTAGAAGGGTTATTATGTACTTTAGCCATAAGCTTCTCCCTTGAAGATAAGTCATCTGCGATGACAATATTTTCTTGAAAATAAAAGCATTGATTCTAGCTAGAATTATCAAGGATAGATGCAGGATCTTTCTATAATTACTCTAAAATACTTGTAGTCATAGGGTCTTACTATAGATGTGTCAAGATGTTATCAAATTTTATTGAAAAAGGAATTTATAACTATATAAAGCGAGGTCTATGGAATAAAGATTCAGCCACAATATTCTCTTTTTCATCTCTATATATAATGGTAAAATCAAACGGCAAAAGTTTAATCAAAAGTCGTTGTTGTTCATTAGTAGTAATCTTCTGCTCCAATAAAAACTTCAAAATACATTGATCAGTCTTTACCAAAAAAAAAAAGCCTCCTTAAAAGATAATGCTTCTATTTTTGTAAAGAAAACACTAATGCATGTAACTCCCTATTATATGCAGATTTAAATCTATTTGAGAAAGAAAATCCCTTATTATAAAATGTAATTGGTGGCCCTCTTGTGATAAAACGACTCTTACCCCTTCTAATGAGATGTTACATTATATAGTGAATGGTTAGGAAAATTTTGAAGCTTTAAAATAGGTACAAATGTAAGTAACAATTTGAGTTTAGAGAAAGCTTCAGCAGTTGCCTCATTCCACCTAAAAAAATGTTTCTTGGTTTTCTCGGTTAAAGAACGAGCTAGAATTCCATAACCTTAGACAAATTGGCAGTAGTAACTAGTGAGTTCTAAGGATCTTTTCAATTGCTTGACATTTTAAGAATGTGGCTAGTTAATAGTTACTTTGATCTTGTCTAGATCTACCTTGAATCCTTGATTAGAAATGATATGACTGAGAAATCCCATTCTTCCTTGAACAAAGAAACACCTCTTTTTATTAGAAAAAAATAGTTTTCTTAGAGGAAAGTGAGGGTAACCCTTAAGTGTTCTTTGTGTTGATCAAAATTAGGAGTACACAAAACATCATCAAAGCAAACTAAAATAAATCTTCAAAGATATGGGTGAAATAAATTATTCATCATCCACTTAAATGTATAAAGCATCAATCAAGTAAAAGGGCATGAATAAAAAGTCATATTGATCAGAGTGTGCTTGGAATGCTATTTTATGGACATCTTCAAGTTTCATTCGAATTTGGAGATAGCCAAAGTGGAGGTCAATTTTGAAGAAGAAATAGGCTCCATGTAACTTATTCAGTAACTCATCAATATTTGGAATTAGGTATTTATCGTCATTAGTGATCTTATTCAAAATCTTGTCATCAACACAAAATCTCCATCTCCTATCTTTCTTTATTACTAGTAAAACGAGGTTGGCAAATGGGCTATAATTTAGACATATCAATCCTTCATCAAGTAATTCAATAACTAGACATTTAATCTCCTTTTTTTAGTACAAAGGATATTTGTGGGATCTAATGTTAGGTGGTTTAGCATCAAGTAGGATATTTATAGCTTAGGATTAGGTTTGGTCAAGTGAGACTCTATGAAGTGTTTGGAAGATAGTATGAAAATCATTGATTAGGTATTGGATGTTTAGAATAATGGTCTCTTGGTTTGGAATTTTAGGCTATTTAATAATTTGGAACAATATTCCTTGTTTCTCTATGGATTAGTTTTTCCATAGATTTGAAGGTTACCCCTTCGGCTCTTGGCTTCACTTACCCTTACAATTTATATTTCTTTCCCTTGTAATTAAATATGATGAAGGTCTTACTCTAATTGGCTTTGATGATATTAAGAGAGGCAAGCCATCTAATCCATAATACTACGTCAATACCACCGATTAAGAAGGTATAAAAATCTTGAGTGATCGAAAGGGCTTGGAGATGGATCTTAATCTTGAGTGATCGAAAGGTCTTGGAGCTGGATCTTAACTCCTTTACATAGTATGTTACAACTGATTATATCACCATTGCCTATTTGCACTTTAAAAGAAGGAACTTGAATTAATGAAAGGTGAAGATAAGTGACTACCTTGTCCGATATGAAATTGTTAGTTGATCCAATGCCGATCAGGATAAATACGTCTCTTCCTTTAATTCCCCCTAATTTTCATGGTGGTACCTCATATTTTTCCTAAAATCACATGCATAGAAATTTCTGCCTTCTTAGCCACCGTTTCTTCTTCATCTACTTTCAAAGTTTCATCAAAGAAATCTGTCTCTCCCTATTTAACTTCCATAACCACCAAATTTGACTACTTGCACCGATGGCCAAGTCTGAATTTCACATTAAAAAGAAAACACAAGCCTTTATCCTTCCGGATTTGTTGTTCCTTTGTATAGTTTTATGGAACAAAGCTGGCCACTTTTTCACCCACTATCGAGTTCCTGACAGCAAAAGGTAAGGCATTTGTATAATATGGAGAGTAAGAATTATTTTAGGTTGCCAAATCGGACCAAACATCACCCATTTGACTTCTGCGAACAACCTTTGTTGTGTAAATTTTGCTTCATATTCAAGGGTTTTAGGCTCATGGCTTTATATACATTCCTAGGATTTTGAATACGCACATTAGCTCGAAATTCTTCTTTGGGACCATTTAGAAAAACTCCTAACAAATAGTGTTCTAGCCAATTAGATACTCGTGCTAACCTCCTTACAAATTCTTAGCAGCAATTTAAACATTATCGATTTGCTAGATTTCACAGAGGTACTTGTTAGGATTGGAAAACTCGACTAGACCAAAATGCTTATATAGTATTCTGACCAACTCTTCCCATTCATATATGAATAGTTCACTATTAATCTATAAAAACACATCCAAGGATTCTGTTGAACCAAAGGAGGTTCCAATCTTGATTTTGATGATAACAAAACATGCTTAATCACTAATGGTTTGAGTTTATG
>JAOXYD010096063.1:0-11865 GCA_028565735.1 Pinacopodium congolense | reverse complement strand
GTTACTTCAACTCCTTCAAAGCAAAGCAGATGCCAATTGACTCACTTGTCCTCGATCCTCCGACCCCAGCATCACATTGAGCCTATTGTATAATGTCACACCTAAAAAAAATAAAAAATAAAATATATATATAATAAGGTTAGCTTTCTTGACATAGAATTCTTTCATATATATATATAAGCTAACCTTATTTACAGAACTAAACAATGCATTAGTAAATGGACGTGAAATGTACATCATTAAGAAAACATGAGGCTCGGTGAAGGGGAGAAGTTGAGAAATTATGTTACAATGTTCCCTATCGTATGTATAATGTAACTTCATCCCAGAACAACTAATTCGGTTTGTTTCTCTTCCTCTTTGTTTCTTCATTTTTAATTCTCTAAAGTGTCATAACTTGACTTATTAAATTGTTGTTGAATTCCCACCTTTGTTGGGACCAAAGATTAAGAATGATTTGTTTATTGGAACCAAAGATTAAGAATGATTTATACATAAGATTTGATTAATAATTTGATGTTTTAAAATTTTGAATAAAAACATAACATAATTCTTTTATATATAAATCACTTCTTTTTTACAATAAAAGAATATCTTCTTTTGTAAAATAAAATTCAAAATTTATTCAAAGTTATATAACACAGAGTAGGCAACTTCATACATTTTCCTCTAAATTTTTAGGTAAAACCAGAAACTCTTAGGTATATATTCAAATGTTTTAAATTTCATTTCAAATTTGAAATATCAATTGAAATATTTTATTTTGAAAATCAAGATAAATTGTAAATTCATAGGCATTTAAATATAAATTTTTATTTCTACTTCTCCTGTATAGTTTTGTTTCACCCATGCCTAAATTTTTCACTTCTTTAAATTCTTAAAACTCATACAATCATTTTTAAATCAATGTAATTAATTATGTGGGTAAAATATGATGCATAACACCTTCAAATTTTATAGATCGACTTCCGAATTCAATTATTGGTTTAGGACTAGTTTTTAGTTCTTTTTTATTAAAATTTTCTTTATTTTTCCTTAATAAAGTAAAATGAAGATTATAATTAGTAAAATTTTGGTTTCATTTCTTTTTAGTGCTGTAAAGGAAATAGTTTGAATTGATTTTCTCATTAGATGATTGATACATGTATACAAATTCAACATAAAGAAATATGACTAAACTTTAGAAATATACAACTAAGCTAGTTAAGAGATATGACTGAACATGGAAATATACATATGTGATAATAAGGAGATATGGGTGCTAATTAAGTGTTCTAAGCCTTTCACCACAATCTTTATGCCAAATTAATGAAGTAAAAAGAGTGATTCACCAAAATCTATCTAATTTTATTGCTGCTCTTCTTTCAATAATGATTTTCTGGTTTTAAATTTATTTTCAGTGCTTCAAATTGTTTTTCTTAGTTTTTATATATATTTTTGACTTTCATTGAGCTTACATTTGATTTTTTGAGTACTTATTTCATTACATTAAAGCTCATAAAGGCACGCACATTCAAACTGTTTTGTTTTAAGTGTTCTTGGACTATTCTTATTATTAATCCTTTAATTTCATGCTCTAGCTTTGTTTTTATTTTTTAAATATATTTTTAGTTGATAGATAAAGGTTTCAATAGGTTTTTTTTGCATTAAGTTTATTCATTTTAGTGATTTAAAAATGTTTACCTTACAACTGGAACACAAATATTACAGTTTTGGACATCATGTGTGTTTCCTAGGTTTGGTATGATCATTTAATACTTTAATTTCATTTTTTTCATAAATCAACTTATCGATGATCTATTGAAGTGTTAAGAGATTTTTCATATTGTTTTTTGTCTCTTAAACTTGTATAATTATTTTTATTATATGAGCTTCATTGAAATGCCATTAAAGGTATATTTTGGTTACATAATTAGGGAATTTGATTTTTTTGATTGAGTTAAAGGATACTCTTAACCTTTGAAGTATAGATAATAATTTTCTCTTCACCTAGGATAAAGAAGATTTGAATTGCATTGATGGTTGAATGTGAATTGGAATTATTTTGTGCATTGTATCAGCATAAAGGAATTCATTGAGTTTTGATATTACATTGGTTACATAAAGAGCCCTTTCTTACATTGTTTTTTATTAGGCTATTTTGCCAATTATGCATGCTTGAATTGATGCTGAGGAAGTGATTTTAAAGGGATGTTTTTTAGGGGAAAAGTTATTGAATTTTGATTGATATTAAAACGATTACTCTTCACCCATTAGAAAGTAAAATTGTTGGGTTCCTCTTGACCCATTGGTAAATAAGATTATTGTGTTGCTCTTTACCTTAAAATAAGATTTTAAAGGTTGCTCTTCACTTCCTTTGTGAAAAGAAAAAATTATAAGAGTTATTCTTTACCTTAACAAAGATTGTTTTAGTGAAATTTCTAATAAGTAATAAGAGAGGAGACATAGGTTATTTTTGGAGTAGCCGAACCTCTATAAATCACTTGTGCATTCTCTTTGCTTTACTCTATTTATTTTTATACACTTGTGTTTGATTGAATTTGCGTAAGTATTGGCATATCATTATAAGATAAATTTTGGTTTAGTGATTGTATATAATTGAAACTAGTTTAGGTGGTTGAAGTTGTTTAATTTAGTAAGAAAATTTTTAAAGACTCAAATTACCCCACTCTTGGGTCTTATAGGATTTATAATTGGTATCAAAGCCTACATGTCACATTTTACATAATTTCTAATGAAATTTTTGAGTTAACATCCATTATGACACATTTTTATGATTCATATGGTCAAAAAGGGTTAGATATTCATAAACTTCCTTTCTTTAATGGAAATGATTTTCTTGAATCGAAGATTAGAATGAAATTTTATCTTATGGCTAAGATTTTTATTTGTGAAATTTTATTTCAAATGACCTTTATGGATTTTCAAATAAAATAAAGTTATTTCTTTAAATGAAAGATCCATGCATATCTTACATAATGCATTAGGTAAGAGCATATTTGATAAAGTTTCTATGTGTGTTTCACCTTATGAAATTTAGTATAGGGTAGGGCATATTTTTGTAGGTGGAAATGAAGAGGAAGCAGCCAAAGAAGAAGTAAAGGAAGTAGAAGAAGCCAAGGAGGAAGAAGAAGTTCAAAATATGTGCTTAGTGGCCTTGTTGGAAGAAGCTCCATCTTTGTCGAATGTTCAAGATATAAAGGTAATAAGGTATCATCTTCCTTAAACTCTTCGCATATTGAAGATGATGAAAATGATGTGAACAATGATGAAATCTCGTATGATAATTTGGTTGAATATTTGAAAGTTATTGAAATGAAAAGTAAGAAAGTTACTTCCAAGTATAAGATGTTATGAAAACGTTGAATGATTGTGTGATTGAAAATGACGGCTTGGTTAATGTGAATGGTTGTTTGATAAAGGAATTGGATGAATGTTTATATAGGAATGAGAAGTTGAAAGATAAATTGCATGACACATTAGAATCAAAGAATTCATGCATGTTAAAAATTGATAGGCTAAAGAATGAATTGCTTACCATGGTAGGTTCTAAGAGTGTGCAAGCTGTTTTTAATAGATGTGATAATGAAAATTTGTTGCATGAAAATAAATGTTTTAAAAAGGAAGTTGATGCCCTTCAAGAATCTTTTTCAAAATTCATAAAAGACAAAGAAAATTTAGATTTCATGCTAGGAGTACAAAAGAATTCCTATGATAGATATAGTTTAGGTTTTATTGATGGAAGTGCTTCCATGAATACAAAAACCATTTTTGTGAAGGATAAGAATTTGGAAAATGAAATGTTACCCAAGTCCTTATTTAACAATGTTGCATCTTTATCAAAATAACATCCTAAGAAGAACAATCATGCATTCATGTATACATTTAGGACAAAAGTTAAGAAGAATGTACATGTAAGTAAAAATATGCATAAATTCTTTAGGAATGCAAAATCATCTCATGATGTATTTAAACTTTAAGTTAGTCAATATAGTTCTTTACACTCTCATACTTGTCATAAACATGCTCAAAAATCTAAAGGCATGTTTATATCATTTCTTAGGTCTCATTCTCATCAAAGGAGAACATTTAGTAGTAGAAAACATAAAAATGGGCATAATGCATTTAGGCCTCATTTTAAACAAAATCGCATTAGATATGTGCAAGCTCCATTTATGTATGTTTACAACTCTAAGGGCACTTAATATTTGCATCATACGAGGTCATATCATTATGAGAAGAATAGGAATAATCTTAAGCTATATACTAGGCAATTTCGGCCAACTCACATACATGCACTCCATATGCGTTCCCATTCGTGTAGGAACATTACATATGCTCATTTTAGGCTAAAGAACATGTTTCATTCATATTCTAGACATAGCATTCATTAAAGAAGTACATGTGGAGATGTGAGACATAGAAATGCATTTACATCCTATGTTAGAAAAAATGGTATGTTCATGGTTATATCCCTAATATGCATAAGTACATTCTATGAAAGATCATTTTGATTTGAAAAATAAATTTAGGCATAAAGATCATGAATTTTATAACCATATGCTTGATTTTCCTTACACTTGTTATTTTTGTGGTAAAGTTGGAAGTTTACAAAATTTTTGCTTTATTAAACACATGATGTTTAGAAAACCCTTAAAAATGTGGGTTGAGAAAGATATGAAAGTTAACCCTCAAGAACCCAAGGTTATGTGTACCTAGAGTTCATTAGTTCTTTATTGATAGGTCAAAATCAAATGGTGCAAAATTGATATGAAGCTAGGAACCAAGAAAGTAGTATCTCTATCACATTTATAGAAGATGAAAATATCATCAGGAACCCTCACAAGAGCTTACCAAGCAATATTGTTGAACTAAGTGAGGAATAAAGGATTTTGTATTAAGAGGTGATGCAAAAGGAAGTATTCATGTGTTCTCATTTAATAACATATAGCTTGACTTCATATTTGAATGTTTATGCTTATTTTGAGATTATTGACCTAGGATTATATGTTTTAAGTTTTTAAAAAAGGATCTCATGTACTTAGGGGGTCTTATATTGTTTAAATTCTCTACATTACATGATTAGAATTTGCATTAAAAAGTGTTGCATGTTTTGGAAAAGGACTTTGAATGAGTTTAAGAAGAATTTCATTTACAATTGGTATTTTTTTAAATTGACATAAGAACATATGATTTGATCATCTTTTTCAATTGGTATAAGAGTCTTTAGATGATTTTTACAATTGTATCATATTTTTTAATTGGCATAATATTTTTACAATTAATATCATATTCTTACAATCGGTACCATGTTTTACGAATGGTATCATTTTTTTTCAATTAGTATCACCTATGAAATTGCGCATATTTTTGAAAAAGTTTTAAGATAAGTACCTTACCCTTATATGATTAAAAGTTTTGGATGCATAATAGGAATTATATGAATGATTATGCCTTTTTGTTGTATAATGTGTGTTTTTTTTTATACAAATGTGTTTTTTTGGAGCATAAAAAGTCCATAACATGTACTTAGTCATGCATTTTGTGTGTTTAATCCCTTTTCATGCCTTATTATCCTATAATGCATAATTGAATATATTTTTAGGGAGAGTATTATATACAATTTATATTTTTTTAATGCATGGATTAAGAGGGAGTGAGTTAGGAATTAGTTATAATTAGTTTTCTTTTTGATGATGTCAAAAAGTAGGAAAATAATGTGATATTAAGGTTAGATATATGTTTTAAGTATATAGGGGAAGAATGGTATCATTTCAAGATGCATGTACATGTTAGATGAAATGTCTTGAATTTATGTGTTTTGCATTTTATGTGTTCTTAATATCACATGTTTTTTCATCATAAAAAAGGGAGAGATTATTGAACCAATGGTGATTCCAATCATGTATTTTGATAATAACAAAATATAATTGTCACTAATGTTTTAGTTTTGATGTGAAAATAAGATAGGATGATGCAAGATGTTTAAGTTTGTAAAATCATGTATGTGAAATCCAAGGTAGAAGAGCTTTCATCAAGAAATGAAGGTGAAGTAAGCATTGATGAGAGGATAAAAAAAAGGAAGATCAAGAGAAGAAGATCAAGTATGAATAGGTTTAGAAATTTGTTTTGGTATTCCACTTGATTTGAGTATAATCAATACTTGAAAAAGGTTCTCACTTTTACATGATTATTACATATTCTATTGTATATAGGACTTTTATTTATGTTTTAGAGTTTGATTGAATTTGTTTATGCATTAACATGTGTGAATTGTTTTAGAATGGCATATATGTAAAATATTACATAATCAAAAGGTAATATGTAAATTGATTTTTTCAAAAATAGCATTTTAATGTTATCTAATTGTTTTAAAAGTTTGTTTAAGTATATTTGAAATGTATAAGTCAAATTTCCATGTGAATTTTGGTTTATGAATGTGGTTGACTGTTTGAAAATCAATGGATTAGGAAATAAGTTTTTAAAGCTCAATTTGATATATCAAATGTTATGTTTACATTGTTTAAGTCAATTTAGCTATCATAACAAGTTTTAAATGTGTCTTAAACTTTGTTCAAGTCATAGTTGGTGTTAGGAAATTCTTGAGGCTGTTTTGAAATTAATTTGAAGCATTTTTATAATTTTCCCAAAGCATAATGTATGGTATCAACAATGCTTTGCCTCGAAACATAACAACATTAATGAAGACCTTAAGAATTGTTGTTGATGGCCTGTAGAATAACAGATAGTTTTGCTTTTCTATTTTCATCTAATTTTTAAAACTAAATGACTAGTTTATGTTTCCAATGTCTCTAACTAATTTTTAATACTATATATAAATGCTCTAAGTCTTTTATAACAATCGTTATGCCAAGTTAATGAAGTTTTGAGATAAAAAAGAGTGATTCACCAAAAGCTATCTAGTTTTATTACTGCTCTTCTTTTAATCACGTTTTCTTATTTTAAATCCATTTCTTCAAAAATTTTGTTCTTAGTTTGCTTAAATATTGGCGACTTTCATTGAGCTTACATTTTATTTTTTGAGTGCTTATTTCATAAGATTAAAGCTCATAAAGACACAGATTCAAGTTGTCCTGGTCTAAGTGTTCTTAGACTGTTCTTGTCAGTAATCTTTTGATTTCATGCGCTGGCTTCATTTTTATTATTTGAATCTATTTTTAAATGATAGATTAAGGTTCCAGTAGGCTTTTCGTGTTGATTTTATGCATTTTAGTTGATTAAAAACATTTATCTTTTAGTTGGAACATAAATACTACAATTTTGAACAACGTGTGTGTTTCCTAGGTTTAATCTAATCATTTAATACTTTAATTTCATTTTTTTCATTAATAAACTTCTTTATAATCTGATGAAGCATTAAGGGATTTGCTATACTTTTTATGTCTCTTAAAGTTACAAAATCGTTTCTTCATTGAAATACCATTAAAGGTGCATTTAATTACATAATTGGGGGATTTGAATTTGTTAATTTGTTAGTTGAGTTAGAGGTTGCTCTTTGCCTTTAAAATAGAGTTAATAGATTGCTCTTCACCTAGGATAAAGAAGATTTGAATTTCATTAATTTTTGAATATGAATTGTAATTATTTTTTGCATCATATGAGTATAATGGAATGCACTGAGTTTTGATATTGCATTGGTTACTTAAAAGGCCCCTTCTTACATTGTTTTTTATCAAGCTATTTTGTTAATTGTGTGTGCTTGAATTGAGGTTGAGGAAGTCATTTTAAGAGGTTATTTTTTAGAGCAAAAATTGTTGAATTTTAATTGATATCAAAAGGGTTACTTTTCACACATAAGAAATTAAGATTTTTGGTTTTCTCTTGACCCTTAAAATTAAGATTATGTAGGGATACTCTTGACTCATTAGTAAACAAGATTATTGGGTTACTTTTTATCTTAAAGTAAGATTGTAATGGTCACTCTTCACCTCATTTGTAAAAATAAAAAGTTGTAAGGGCTACTTTTCACCCTAAGGAAGATTGTTTTAGTAAAATTTCTAATAAATAGTTAGAGAGAAGATGAAGGCTATCTTTAAAGTAGTTAAACCACTATAAATCAATTGTGCATTGTCTTCCCTTAGTCTCTTCATTTTATGTACTTGTATTTAATTGAATTTGCATAAGTATTGGCATATAAATATAAGTTAAAATTTAGTTTAGTAATTGCATATAATTAAATTAGTTTAGGTGGTTTAAGTTGTTTAATTTAGTAATTTTTTTAAAACCAATTCATCTCCCCCATGGCGCCATACGGGTTAATCATTTAACCAAAATAGAAAATAGAACTCATCAAAGGATATGATAAGATTAATCATGATCACTACAAATCATTTAAACAAAATAGAAAAGGTTCATATTTCCTTAACAAGTGCTTTAGAAAAATCAATAACAATTAGTATGTTATTGATATGGTCCATAAGAAAAGAAAAAAATTAATCTCAAATATTTTATAATTTAAAATTTATAAATTAAAAAAAAGAACTCATGTCATTTAACAAGTTAAATCTGCGAAGTTACATATCATATTCCCGTAAGAGAACACAAAACTTAAAAACTATAATAACACTAAGAGTAAAGATTTTATTTTGGTACAACTCACTTTTCAACAATTTACCGTGATTTTAGTAATTAGAATTTGAACTGCAATATTGTATAAGTTCAATAAACTCTTAATTTCATTTTCTTCTTGTAATAAAACATGAGTTTAATTGTGATTATAATTTTATTTTTAAAAAAAATTTTAATATAAGATTATACTAATTTTATAAAGTTAATGAAAATTGATTCCTTAAAAAATTCAATTTCTCACTTATAATTTAAGAACTAAAATTATCAAAAAAATTACATATAATATTTTTAAATTATTTGAAATTTATAATTAAAAATTTTAATTTAAATTGTGAAACTAGCAATTGACATCTTTTTTTTTATAAAGGCATCTTAATGGCTTTGCTAAAGTCAGAAGAACTATCTTCAAAATATGAAGTCAAATTGTTGACTTGCTTTGAAATAGATACTCTAGGTTGATTTCAAGGTTGTTTAGTTTTACATCTACTTTCTGTTACAAATTTGTTTTTTGTTTACTATCTCTTGTTTCTAATTTTTATTATAAATAAAAATTGTTTGGTTAAGATATGTAAATAAAAAATTTAAAATAAGAACCTACTTGGTTGATTTTCATAATACAAGAAGGGATAATAGATCTGTTCATGACTAACCTTTGATTGTTTTTTTCATTTCAGTATCCAACCTTTAAAAGTTTTCAATTTAGTTACTAAGTTTCTAAAACTCATTTAATTCAAGTTAAAGGTCGAATCTATCAATATTTTGATGATACAACTAATAAAATATGACACATGGACGTCTATATAGTAAAATATATGTAGATTTCTAACGTATGCAATCCAACCACTGATCAAATTTTAAAAGTTTTCAATCTATTGATCTTTTGGGATTTTTTCCACTTCAGTATCCAATCTTTAAAAGTTTTTAATTTAGTGATTAACCTTGTTAATAAATGAATAAATACACTAATATTTTATTAGTAAGTATTACATAACAAGTTTTAAGTTTAGGTTATCAATATTTAATTATATGCTAGATTTTTTTTAAAATATTCAAGATTTAGATTTGATAAATTTTTTACCTAAAGGAAATACATGAATAAATTTTTTAAATTAAATATTTAGTAGCCAAATTTTTTTATAAATAAATTTTGATTTGAAAATATATTATTGATTTATAAAAAAGAATAGATATAAATATAAAAGAAAAATTGATTCCTTTAAAAAATTATATTAATTGTGATATTAGTTATTAATATTTTAAAAAGATAATATAGATATAATTAGGAAGATAATGTAATTTATAATGATTAAGAATTTATAATAGGTATGATAAGACAATAAATATACTTAATTTAGTGAATATATTTCATTATTATTAATTTAATATTAAATAATACATGTAAATGATTAACATCTAAAAGTAAAAACTCTTCTTTATAAATATATATAAAGTAATCTTTCTATCAAAAAAATAATTTCTCTTGATTTTAATAATAGCTAATAGTAAACAGAATTTCTTAGAAATATATTGTCAATGTAAAATTAATGAATAGAATGTTATAAATAGTAGAAAAGAAGAATTTTACAAATTAATATAAATAATTATTCTATTAATTAAAAAATTAAAATAATTATATTTGATATGATCTTATTGTGTAAAAGATAATAATATTTTTAGATTATATATATACATTATAAATGATTAAATTCACTATAATTTATTTTAGATGGTCAAGGTATCAAAATTATCAAATAAATTTATGAGGTCTTACAACTATCAAAACGATAAGGTATAAAAAAATATCCATACTTATCATGTAAGCATATACACTTAGACATTTGTTAGTCACTACAACAAATTTATAGAAAATCTAAAAATTAATAATTTATTTAAAATTTAAAAATTTATTTAATAGTTTTCAAATTTTAAAGACCTAAATGATAGGTTTAGAAAGACATGCATATTTTGCTATATAAATGTCTACTTGTCAAGTTTTGTTAGCTATATTAGCAAAAAATTAACAAAGTCTACCTTTTAGCCTAAATTGAATGACTTTTAAAAGACTAGTTACCAAATAAAAAATTTCTAAAGGTTAAATTTTTTATAAAAAATTAATCAATAGATTGAAAATTTTTAAAGACCGATCAAGAGTTGAGTTGTATACGTGGACATCTACATGTGTACACTTTTTTTTTACCTTCTACATGTCGAGTTTTGTTTGTTGCATTAACAAAAAATTAACGGAATCTTTCTTTTAATCTAAGTTGAATGAGTTTTAGAAACTCGATCACTAAATTGAAAATTTTTAAAGTTAAGTACAAAAGTAAAAAAAAATCAAAAGAATGGTTACTAACAGATCTATTATCCGTAAAAAGAATTAAATGCTAAAATGTATTTGAAACTCATCAAAACCATCAAATTCCAAAAGCTTTATTAATTAAAAAACTATTAAAAGAAATGATAATTCAAATCAAAATTTATGAAATATTATTTTAATGTTTAAATCCAATTTTTAAAACACACGAAAACATAAATTCTGAATTTACATGTATCCATTTCCATTTATTATTTTTTTAATTAAAAACATTTAAACAAAA
Source organism: Pinacopodium congolense (assembly GCA_028565735.1). Taxonomy (NCBI): domain Eukaryota; kingdom Viridiplantae; phylum Streptophyta; class Magnoliopsida; order Malpighiales; family Erythroxylaceae; genus Pinacopodium; species Pinacopodium congolense. The sequence continues at coordinate 679 of JAOXYD010096063.1, read as the reverse complement.
AACACATTTTTTAGTAAAAATTTTAAAAAGAAATCATAAAAATAAACAATAAAAATAAAGGGATAACAATTATACAAGTGACAAGCTTTTCAGGAATTTTTAAGTTGAGTGACAAATCTTTAAAATTTTTCAATTTATTGACCAAACTTTAAAATTTTTTTCAATTAAAGTAAAAAGTTTAACTTCGTTAGGTTCATGTTGACGTGACAAACTAATTTTGTTACATTGTATCACATGGCAAAAGTGCAACATCAAAAATCACGTGTACAACCCACCTTAAAATTTTTTCAATTCAGCGAATAATTTTTTAAAAACTTTTCAATTCAATAAACAATCTTCTAAAAATTTTTTAATTTAGTAACCAACCTTCTAAAATTCACTCAATTCAGGTCAAATTTTAATTATTTCCTTATAAAAATAATAAGTGATTAATACTCTAATATTTTATTATGAAGTATTGTATAACAACTTTTAAGTTTATTTAACAAATATATAACTTATCCCTTCAAAAGATTGAAAATTATTTTATTGAATTAGAATAATTTTAAAATACATTTTAAAATACAAATATATTTACATTTAAATATTGTAAAATTATATTTTCTAATATATTTTTAATAGAATAATTTTCAATTATTCAAAAGTATTTTACAATTGAATATTTTCATTTATAAATAAT
>JAOXYD010096052.1:0-11865 GCA_028565735.1 Pinacopodium congolense | reverse complement strand
TATGGATAAATGCATGTTTGGTATTGCATGAGTATGTGTGATAATTAAATTGGTTAATGTTTGATTGAATGAATACCTTGGTAAATTGGTTAAATTGGTATGACTTAAGAGTAAGTCATGTATATTGTATGAAATTGTGATTTGATTTAATTTTGCTTGAATTAAAATTGTATGTATTGGAATATTGGTTATATATGTGATTAAATGTTAAGCTATGATTAAAATTTGTTAGATTAAAGTGTTAAGAAAATTTGTTTAATTGGATGAATTTAATTGTTCTAAGTTTGTGAAATTGTATAAAATGTATTAAGAAATATTTGATATCAATTATATTGAGTTAAAATATGTTGGATTTGGTTAAGATAAAATTTAAGCTAAGTTTGGATTAATTTAGATTGAATTGGGCCAAAGAACTTGATCCAAATGGGGTCGGGACGGATCTCAGTGAAAATATAGTGGAACATTATAAATGGCTAGTTTTTACAACGACTAGTTTTTATATCGGCTAGCCCAAATGGGGTCGCGAAGGATCTCAGTGAAAATATAATGGAACATTATAAATGGCTAGTTTTTGTCACGGCTAGTTTTTATAGCGGCTACTTTTTACAACAGTTATAAATGGCTAGTTTTTATAACGATTATAAATGACTAATTTTGCAACGGCTATAACGGCTAGTAAACCTTATGATAGGTATAAATATGTGATATTTGAGTGGTTTTTGATAAGGAGAAACATTGAAATCAATCTTATAAATCGTTTGAACAATCTTGAATATATTATGAGTTTTGGTATAGTATTTTGTATTAGTATAGTACTTTTATAAGTATTTTTGTTGCATTTTCATATACATGTTTATAGTGAGCCCTTATACACCTTGTTGAGTCAAGAGTGACAAATTTTATAAGGTTTTTCTGTGAGAAGGGTGCTTGAATTATTAGTGTATTTGTAAGAGGATTATTCTTGAGCCATAAAAGAAGAGTATTGTGAGATTATCCTTTAGCCCAAGAAAAGGGAATGATAAATTATTCCTTAGCCTTAAAAGAAAGAGTGAAAGGTTATCCTTAAGTCTTGAAAAACGATTGTATTTCTAGCGTCGTAATTTTTGTTGCAATAGTGCAAAAATCTCAATAAGTGATATTGAGGAGTAGACATAGGGGTAAGTGAACTGCTCCGGATTAGGATAAATCATTTGTGCCTTTTTTCCTTTACTCTTTAAATTTTCGTATTTATTTAACTTATTGTTGATGTTTAATCTGGTGAATCAGATTATTATTTACCTTTCTCATTTATAATAAATTGGTTAAATAAGATTAAGTTTTAACTTAGAAGAAATTTGTAATACCTAATTCACCCTCTCCCTCTTAAGTGCCATATAGGGCTAACACTAAGATTAAAAGAGGGGAACTAAAAGTTAGAGGAGGGTAGAGCTTATCTGCTTACCATGCATAAAATGGCAATTGTTCCTATCAGAACTTCACATCCAAACACTCATCTTTTTAACCAAAATTATAGAAACAAATATTGGTTTTTTAGACATTATAACTACAGGTGGGAACTCTATGAGAACAAATTTGTAAGGCAAAGATCATATAGGAGTTACCTCTACTCACTTGGCCTAATCTATAGTGGTTAATTATAATACATTTTTTTCTAGCTATATAAAAAATATATTTATAACCTATCCTATAAAATGTATCAAGCAAATCCTACAAAACCCTTTAGCAATATGAAAAAAAATCCTCCAATTATCCACAACAATTGGTGTGAATAAATAATTGGATGGTGATGTTTAAAGGTGTTGTTAGGATATTTAAACCATGATAAAATGTTTCCATGAAACAATGATGCCCAAGGACTTCATTATGCTACCATTCCTTCTCTAGCATAGCTTCTAAATCCTAATTTAATCATCGACCATTTCAAGAAAAACAATTTCAAGTTTAATAACTGGATTTCCCAGTGAATTTTCTTTAGATAAAACATTATAAGTAAGAAACTATTCCCTAAATCTTTTTGCAATCCCCTTCTTCCCAATCCTGAAGTTATTTAATTCTCGTTCAACGCACTCAAATTTTCAATTAATAGTACATAAGACCATTTATTCAATTAATTTATAAACTCAATTCTAATAACATGAAATCAATTAGATAATAAATATATCCAATCCAATACAAAAATCCTAAAATAATAAGCAAAACATAATATTAATTCAAAATAAATATATAATAAGTCCAAGATTGTTTAATAATGTAAGTTCTAAAGGCACTTAAGAGGGGAGAGGGGAGGTGAATTGATTGTTCTAAAAAAAGTTTAAACTAATAACCTAAATCGCTTAAACCAATTCCAACTATATGCAATCCTTACACCAAAATTCAACCTATATAATATACCAATAATTATGCCAAATGTTCACAACATTAATATAAAGCAATAACATAATAAATGATAATTAAAGAGTGTAAGGCAAGAAAGATACATACAAACTTTTATTGCGGTTCGGTAATTACCTCAATTCCCTACATCTACTCTCTAACAATGATGTTGGATGTTTCACTAATCATAAAAGCAAGTACAAAATCTTCTTTGGGTAAAGAGGAACCCTTTACAATCTCGATCTTCTTTTTGAAAGGTGATTAGTAACCTTTAATCAATCTTTTTCAAGATAAAGAAGATCCTATATAATTAATCCTAACCCAAAAAAAAAAGCCATTTTCATAAGAACAATTACTCCTCAAATGTGTTTTATTTGAAAACTCAATATTTAAGGATTTAAAAACTTAACAAGACAATAAGTATGAATGAGGATTAAAAATACAAAATTTGCTTAAAAACTTAGATTGAAGGATGAAAGCTCAAGAACTCACAATTGTGAAAGATTTTATCACTTTAAAAACAACCTTTAGCAACCTTATTTATAGTGTTTAGAAGCTCAAGTTACCATTAGTTGTCTTTATTAGCCATTTAGAGAGGAGAAAAAAAATCCTTAGACACAAATTTGTCAACTAGCCGTTGTATTGTTAGTGACCACAATGATAGTTCCCTCGATCATTAATAACTCTATTCCACCTTGCTGTTCATCTTTTAGATAAAACATATGACTACAAAGGTGCTATCCACCATTAAAGACATTTCAGACTACAAAAAATCGTTATGCACTGCATTATAGACAGTAAGATTAAGAGTTAGAAGGTTTCGCACTATCTTCTTTTTAAACATTTAATGAAGATGGAGCTTCATCCATTTGTATTTCTTACTCTTCCTTTTACACATTCTCCACTTCCTTCACTTCTTTTATGGCTTTTGCCACATCATTTCCTCCAACAATTATTTCTCTATCTTACACCAAATTTCATTACCTGAATTGCACATAGAAACTTTATCAATTATGCATCTATCTCATGCATCATGTAAGATATACATAGCTCTTTCATTTAAAGAAGCAACTTTATCATCATTCAAAAAACCATAAAGGTCATTTTAGAAAATTCCCATAAATAAAAATCTTGTTCCATAAAATAGAATTTGATCCTAATTTTCCATTTAAAAAAATCATTTCTATTAAAGAAAGGTTATTTATGAATATCTAACCCCTCTTGAATACATGAATCATAAAAATATGTCATAATAGATGTTTACACACAATTTTATTAGAAATTAATGCAAAAGTGAGACTTATGCTCTAATACCAAGTAAAAGCCCCATAGCACCCAAGAGTGGGGGTGAATTGGATATATAAAAAATTTCTTCTAAACTAAATAACCTAACCCGCCTAAACTAATTTTAACTAAATACAATCTTTAAACCAAAATTCTACCTATATGGAATATTATGATTATGTCAATATTAGTCAACTTCAATCAATTATCAATCAAACATAATATTTCATAAATGTTAAGAGATAAATGAAGAAGTATACATAAGGATTTATAGTGGTTTAGCAATTCTTAACAATCGCCTAATCCACTCTCTAGTTATTTGTTGGAATTTTCAACTATATCAATCTTTCTTAAGGTAAAGCGTAACCATGGCAACTTCTTCTTTTCACATAAGAGATGAAGAGAAATATTTATAATCTTCTTTCCAATAAGGAGGTGAACAATGACCTTAACAATCTTGCTTAAGAGTGAAGATTAACCCACATAATCTTCTTTCAATAATAGGTAAAGAGAAACTCTTACAATCTTTCTTTATAATGAGTGAAGAGTAAATGAATAATAATAATTTTTTCCAAAAAAAAAGCCCTAAAATCAAACTCTCAAATGTCACAACACTTCTTAAATCAAGCTTGATTAAAACCAACACTTAAAGTGTTCAAAATGATGCAACATATGCAACAACATCAAACACAATCACTTATTCTTTCTTTAATACGCATACAATACATAAACCAATACCAACCACATTCAATAATCAAAGCAACTTCAATTTTCTTTATGGTAGATGAAGAGTAACCTTTCAACACTCTTTTTAATGGCAAAGAGAAACATATATCACAACAACCAATTAACTAAAACAAAGACACGTAAAATAAGTAACCAATCGCATACTTAATGGTGTTTCAATTAGGATCATTCAATAAAAATTATTTAGAAACCTTTAGAGATGAAAACAAATCATAACAAGCCTTCTGGAACTTCAATAGACTAAAAACTAATTGATTAATGCAACAAAAATAAGTGTAAAGCATAGAATAATCAAATTGAACATAAGAAACACAAAGGCTATAAAAAATGTAGTAATTGAGTTCCATCTCTAATATAAATGATTTTAACCTTCCAAAATGCTCTAAATCAACACAAAAAACCTATTGTAACCTTAATTAATCTGTGAACAATAGATTGAAATAATAAAAATGAAACTACAATATAAAATAGAAGGATTGAATTAAGAATAAACCAAGAACTATTAATTTTGCACTGCTAAAGTTCCAGCTCAAAGAACTAACGATTTCAACCTTTCGAACACACAAAATTATCACAATAAACCTCTTGGAAGCTAAAAAATCAATGAAAATAGAAAAAAATAATTTTTAAGTACCGAAATCATATTTAAATAATGAAAGATCAAGATGAAAGATGAAAAACCCAAAAACCTTACAACTTTGATATGGAAGACTTTGTAGGCCCAAATGTTCAATAAAATTGAATAAAAATGGAAACAAATGCTTTAAGAGTCTTTTTTATAGTGTTAATAAGTAAGTAGGGGTCATTAGAGAGGTTTATTAGCTGTTGGGATGATGAAAATTGGTTAAAAATTGAAACTGTCAAAACTAGCCGTTATAATGTTACGATATTACTCTGGGTTTCTACGAACATTTATGACACTATTAATACTCCACGTTAATGTCTTGTATAGAACTATAATGGAAAATTTCATGACTATAATGATCCTCATGACAAACCACGTTAATAGCCCTCGTTAAGGCATTGAAAAATACTTCAAAACTTAACCAAAACATCTCCAAACACTTTTAGGTCTTTTCCTAACGTCAAATGCAATTCCAAAAAAGTTTTAAAAGTTCCCCAAGATGATTATGGATACCAAGAGTTATCAAATAAGTTCAAATATAAAAATATATCTTAGTTTATAACAATTAAAACTGATTTAGAAAAATTCTTTTCAAAACCAATTCTAAATAATTCATAAACACTTTCAAACATTTCTTTCACTTTAAAAATTATTCCAAAAGGTTCTAATTTACTCCTAAAATGATTTTAGTCACCAAGAAATTTTAATTAAACCAAAATGCAACACATGCAATCTCTATAAAATATATGATATTCTATGCCAGTTCCTAACATGTTAATGTTGTAATCAAATTCGAATAATCTCTAAAACATTTTTCTAAAACCTATATGCAAATGCTTATGTAAATCGAATATGTAAAATGACCCTTTTCAAGCATTGATTAAGATCAAGTTAAAAGTACATACCAAGACACATTCCTAGCCTAATCAAAGTTGATTTGCTTTCTTGATCTTCACTTCGACACTTTAATGATTTCTTTATTTCCATTTTCTTTATGAATGCTTATTTACCTTAGGCTCCAATAACTATCTTTACGCATTTTACATTAACCTATCTTTAACCTATCTTTCTAATGCATTAAAACTAACAAATTAGTAATAAAGATGTTTTGACATGATCAAAACATATGATTAGAACAACCTCTGATTTAACAAAACACTCTTAGTAAACTTATTGAAAGACTTAAAACATTCATCCTTGCAAACTAGAAACATAGCTCAAATAAATCTACTAAAAATATTAACAATCATAAAAGTATACAACTTTTCACTTAAACTAGCAACTCTAGAGGGGCTTAATCAGTCCATTGTAAATGTTATAAAGGTCTAGATTTTGTTTTCAATTTCTTCTTCTTGAAGGAGCTCTTGGTTTGCTTCAAGCGTCAAACACTTTGTCCTTCTCAAACTTCACACTTAGTAGCCCATTCACAAATTCCTTGTTCCTTATATTGAAATGAGCTTCATGTTTGCATGTCCTGATCTTTTATACCATATTCAAGTATCTTCACTCATAGACACAAAACACTTAACATCATTGTTAGAAAGATCATTTAAATCAATAGTATAAATGTTTCCTTCTCTCTTACTAATAAACACAAGACTATTACTCAACACCTTAGAAAAAATAAAAAAAAATTCTTCAAAACTCACTTTGAAATATTTATCACAAAGTATGCTAACACTAAACAGATTATGATTTAATCCATCCATTAAAAGCACATTATCAATTTTAGTATTATTAGCACATTATTAATTATAGTATTATTCTTACCAACTTTGTCAATATTATTAATCTTATTCTTAGCATTATATCTAAAAATCATATAGCCACTATTGTGATGATTTGATTATTTAAATTAAATTAATTTTCAATATAACTCCAAAGCTTAACTCAAGATCAATTTATCGATAAGTTCATTAGTCAACAAGTAATATAGTATATTCAATTGAGTGTAGATTATCATTCCTACAGGGATTATACTATAAGTATGAGGCCACTTAGATCAAAATTATCTAAAGAATTTTTATTGATTAAATTGCCAAATTAAAGCCTACTAAATTAGCCTAAAATCTTCCATTAATGCAAAGGAAATTAAAAAAAAAGTGATTTAAGGACTACCAAATTGAAATTAATAGCCAAGGTTTAGGTTTTCAATTATTCAGTTGAGTTATTTAAAGATTGTAATGCCTGATATAGGGTATCTTCATGAAATCAAGACAACATTATGGTTAAGATAATATTTTTTTTTCTTTATTAATCTTATCCTGCATTTTGTTATTCAACAGATTTAAGCAATAGGCATAAAGATTAAGAAGTTTAATAAAAAAATCCCTATTTCTAAATTAACAATCTCACAATTAATTAGAGTATGGTTATTCACTAATTTAAACTATATTGTTTATTGATTTCTCCAATAACTACAGTAGATTTCTTGAATCCTAATCCTTAGTTATCTAATGATGTGTTCCTAAGTGGCCAACTTATAAAAGAGGATTTAACAAAGATTAGCTCACAAACATGCAAAAGAACTCAAGTAAAGCATCTAATAGCCTTACCTTAGTTAAAAATCATATTAGTAGCTCATTTGAATTAAAGAACATAAATTATGAAACTTAAACAATATATCTTTAATTAATCCAACAAAAGAGTTAAATACAATGAATATAAAAATTTAGAAAGCACCAAATTAAGCTCTGAAAAGGTTTATAGCTCTAAATCGCTCGTTCAAGTTTAGAATCCTCAAAAACAACTTGGAATCTCTAATACAAAAGATTGAAATAATAAACTATATAAGACCCCTAAGCTAGAAAAGAGAATTTAAAATTTGATAGAAAAGTGACAATTTTAATTACCAAAACTTGTACTCTAGGTGCATAAGGATGGTTAAATGTGTCTTGATTAAGGTTTTTGTAAGTTGGTTACAAGTGAATTGAAAAATCAAATTAAATCTAACTAGAAAAACGTGTTTATAGACATCAATGACACTTGAAGTCGGGGATCAAAGATGCCATTAATATCCTATATTAAGCTTCTATCTCTAGATTGAACATCAATGGGGGTTATTAGAGATCAACGATGTCGTATAGAGTGATGTGTTGAACTTATAGCATCAATGGTGGTTTGCATATGAGACATCAGCATCATCATTATAAACGCACATTAATCTAATAAAAAATTCTCCAAACTTAATTCTTTTTACATCAATCCTCAATTTTGCTTATCAACCTACAAATTCAACAATAACAAACATAAATTAAAAATTTTAATGATAAAATAATGGTAACTATGGATCAAATTATATTTAAAAATACTATAAATTATACCCCTATCAATGCTTTTACACTTAAGTGTTTGCTTGCCCTAAAGTAAAACAATTCATCATCCAATCTCAAATAGATATAATCATAAGAAAAATGATAAACTTATCAAAAATAACCATTAAAACTTCTTCCTTTAATTATTTAATCACAATGAATCATTGAGATGATATATAATTAGTTAATCATATCAATTCACAAATGAATTCAAATCACTGCATATCTTTTTCAAACTTCAACCTAAATTACAAAATTCTATTACATATATAAAATGGATATATATAAAGTAAAATGCATCAATTTTCAAACAAATTCACATCTTTTAATAATAACCAAAATGTAAGCTTTAAATGCTTGGTTAAGAACTCACTTAGTCTTTTTTATGTGAAAGTGAACACCTTGTCATGAGTACCCTTAGTTGCTGAATTAAGTCACATCACATTAATTGGTTACTAACACTACTCTTTAATGTTGACTTTTTTATATGTTTGAAGCTAGTAGAGTAAATTTAATAGTCACTTATTCATTCTATTTTTTTAATGTTTTATGTTTTTTTTAAATTATTTTAACTTAAACAAGATGATAAATTTTGTTTAAAAGAAGTCATAAATCACTTATGAATATATATTTTATACATTAAAAATTATAAGGATCATTGGGTATCTATTTTCTAAAGACATAATGCAATTTAAGAACACATGTTCATCGGCATTCATAATTAATCATATAGCACCTCTAATCATCAAAATAATTAAAATCAAAAGGAATGATTTCAATAATATGCTCTCAAAGAGAAAATTTTTCTATAAACTATATACCATTGAAAAAATGATTAAATGATATGCTTTAGGAAAAGATAAACACGAGTGTGATAATAACATAGTCCATCCCACATACTTTAATTGAATATTGTCTTCAATGTTCATAAATCAAAAATAAAATACAATAAAGGGCACAAGAATAGAATAAACCTAGATAATGATATGCTTTGAATATCACTCCATTAAAGTGTAAAGGAACATTGTTATAGAGAACTGAAAACCAATAAAGAGAACATGAAAGCACTAGAGACAAAATAAAGAAAAGTCATGCTTCAGTATCATAAATATGATCAAAGTACATCCAGGATCCAAAATAGATTTTAAATAATTGAAACACATATGAAATAGTAACCAAACTATCATAACTGAACTGAAATAACATAAGATTATATCCATGAACAAAACATCATATGAACAATCCAAAATCATCTAACTACTAGGTCCTTGATCATGTGATTGCATATAGACCCACATCATATCCATATTCATTGTAAATTATACATATGAACTCAAATGTTGGCCACATCAGCATCCACGTAAGAGCTAAGATCAGTTAAACCACTCTCTATACAACTCTTCATCCCTGAAAGAATGTCCATAATAATAGCATAAAATGGCTCAGTAGGTAAAGAAGTCGATGAAGCAACTAATGGCAGAGGCTGGAAACTATGAGTCACTTGTTTCCCTATTCCCCTTCTTAAATGCTACAACTGGGACAATGGGGTCTTTAACCCTCTCTCTTCCCTCTAATGAAAACATTTAGAGGTTGTACCATCGACCTCTTACTCATACACATTTCCATAAATTAAGTGTGGAATAAATGGTCACAGAAGCTTTAGGGGGCTATGCTAGTACCTTTCCATCAAAACTCACTCTTGCCTTCCTAAATATTCTCATGAGCAAGTAAGAGTAGTATAAGTTTTTCTTCAAACATTACATCAAAACAACATCCCTCATGTTTCGAATTTTAAACCTAGCCACAGGAAGTGTCAGCAAATCAAACTCCATTCAATCCATTAGCTCTAAGAATCATATTTTCACGTATAAATGCCACTACAATCCTCTCACGAACCTTTTACTAAGATATCTAAAAAGCTTGTTAATTCATAGTTCTACTAAGGCTTAGAACATGTTGAGCAATAGTGATACAAAAATCTAGATTAGTAGATATTGAATCACCATAAATCATGTCCTTTTGCAGCTTATATACTAAACCCTACTCCTAATAAAGTAGATAAAAATGCATATGGGAGTTCCTTAAGCTATGGATTGAATCTCAATGATGTCAGGATGTTCCTTCGCCTCGATGTTCTTATAGAACTAGTGAACCAAGTTTAGATAATATGGCCCAACTAATATTAAGATGGGTTCCCAGCTTAAAGTTTGGAATGCTCTAGATATATCAAACTCGATCTTTAAGACTAGGGCCACCAATCTATCAATAATGATATTGTTTCAAGAATTTTCATCGAACCACTTAGAATTCTTATATGTAGCAAAGTGAGACTCATCAAATTCTGGCCTCTTATGTGAAGATGAAGCTAAGAAAGACTTAGCTTGACTGCAAATTGTTCACTAAAATGACCGAAATATGTTGAAAATCTCTAAAATGCACAAAATGCTTTAGTTAACCTCATCGAAATATTCTCACCACCTCCAAAATATTACTTTGTAAACGGTGAGAGAGTTGGGTCTTAAAAATGGTACCAAAAGAAGGATCTTAACATGTAGACCTAATGGTGTAAAGATTATGCCTAAAATGTCACAAAATGGTAAGAAATAAGGATGGAAAAGAGGTAGGTAGTAGTACAGTGGTTACCGGTGGCGAGAATGGTGAAAAGGTGGAGAAAATGGTGAATCTATGATGAAAATGAAGTTTTTGGGTGAAATGAGGAAGAAAGAAATAAAAAAACACATAGATCTAAGCAAAAGCTAGCGAAAGGCGATGATGAATGGTGGTGAATATAGTTATAGTGATGGTAGGGTGAAGAATAAGAGGAAAAGAAAGGGTTTAATAGATTCTAAGTCAAAATGTTATCGTTTCTTTGCATGACACAAGGATTAACGATGATTTCTAAGACTATAATAACGTTGTTCATACCTTACATTAATGTCCTTCTTTTGTGTTTCAATTCGGGTTAGAGTAAACATCAATAACACTATTTAAGACCCATTTTGATGGTTTGTCCAATAAATTTTCACATTAATTTCACTCTAAAAATTGTACCAAATTGCTCCTAACTCATGGATCATCAAAATTATAGGACTGTAAATCTAATTTACTCAAGAATATCGAAACATAAACACTAAAAACCTAAAATCACACAAAGCTAAAGGAAAAGATGCTAAAAGCACACCAAATTAACTAGAAATAATGAAGTGCCTACAACACAAAATAAAATAGATACACATACATATATAAATAAGTAAAGGGAAATCCTAATTCAGTGAGGATCCAAAAATGCAAGAGCCTCAACAGACACCTCAACTGTACTAGGAGTGTAACACCCACATAATCCTTGAAAGGATAGGCATGTATTTCCAAAGATAGGACTTAAACATATTAAATTAATACATAACATTTCTAAAATTCAAACAACTAATAGACATAAGTTAACTATTACACTGAATTTATCTGAATTAAGGTTATTACATTCCAAACTCTTAAACAAAATAGTACAGACCTTAAGTTCAAATA
>JAOXYD010096043.1:0-11865 GCA_028565735.1 Pinacopodium congolense | reverse complement strand
GTAGTAAAGGAAAATTTGAACACTATAGATAGATTGCACTATCGTGGTGTCACTACTTGATGACACGTGGCCCAATAACAGTGGACACATGGATGTTGGGATGATGACACGTGGATAGTTGTGGCAGGGACACATGGAAGGCTAGATAGGTGCCACGTGGCTGCAATTAAAGTCTTCTGCCCAAGGGGAAACGACGACGTTTTGGGGGTGTTTAAAACAGCATCGTTTTAGTGGTTACTGAAGGCTGTTCTTGTAGACAAAATGACGTTATTTTGGTCTAGGACAAAGCGATATCATTTTGAGTCATCTTCTTCCCACAACTATAAACTGCCAAAGATAATGGAGTGGAGTTGTCAGTGTCTTTGAAGGGCGTGTAAGGGCTCGTTAGGGTGTCGTTTTGGATGTCATTCGTATGGTTGTGATCTACGCAAGGAGTAGAAGAATTTGGTGTATGGAAAGTTGCAAAACATTGTATCGAAAGGCCCGTAAAATGGGTTGGAAAGAGGCTATTGAAAAATGAAACTAAGAACCAGAAAATCTAGAATATTTTCTATCATTTCAGCTCTGATACTATATAAGATTTATCAAGAGATAACCGAAGGAAATAAATGTATTTCTGTGTGTCTTAGATTACATGCTGAATGATCTATATATACAGATTAGTCTAGAAAATAAAACAAAAGAGCAAACGGCTATGGTTGATAATTGGGGTGTCGATGCAGTAGATGTTGACATGGGATGTTAGTGTGCAGTATATGTTAACATAAGTCATTAGAATTTTTACATGGAAATGTACCTCTTTGGATTTCGTTAATTTGTATAACTAAATAGTTCGTTGAAATAGAGATTTACTGTGTCACGGGTTATTATCCTCTCTTTAAAATATTGATCTGATAAGATATGCAGCCCTTACTTTTATAAGTCTTAAAAGTATCTCTTATCTATTCAATGTGAGATTAATACACTTTTATACATTGTACTTCCCTTCTTTAGAGCGTTTGGCATGACACTTATCGTCCCTCTTTGTACATATGTATATAAGCATAATTAATTTAATAAAACAAGATCATATAATACGCATAACCTCTTAAGCATGCACTAATTCATGATAGCTAGAAAAAATCTCTAAACTTAAAGGCATTAGTCTTTTAGGGGACTCTTGAAAATCCGAAATACCCTTTTATTTAATGTATTTGAATCTTTATAATAAATTTAATAAATTTATAATATTAATGTTTATTTTAAAAAAGTATTTATTTTTAAAAAACTTAAGAATAAATCTCTTAAGATTATTCTTGCAATATAAATTATTTATCATTATTACAAATTAATTCTCACCCTCTTATAAGAATTATTTGTCTAAAAATACTAAGATTAAGAATTCATATTAAAAAATTATAGTATTACAATTTTATTTATATTTTTGTCAAAATTTATTTGTGAGTTACTATTTTAGTCATAAACACTTAATATCAAGACAACTTGAATTTTTTGTCATTGACTTAGACGGGTGCCTTATCAAGTGTTTGTCAAGGACACATTGTTAAAGCATTTGTTATAAATTTGGAATTGTTCAAATTTGCCTGAAGTAAAAGATGGCCAATTTGAGTAGAGAATATGACTGTTCTTGTCATGTTTTTAGAGATCTTATTTATTTTGAGGTTGAACATATTGTTCATATGACACCAATCTTCTATCATTTGGTGCTGCGTGTGCCCTCTTAAGAGCAATATATAATCCTTGAGTTGCATACAAATAAAGATGTAATTTACATATCTCTAAGAGCCAAGAATTAATCTCATCCATAAGCAAAGAACAACTCCTAATCATGCATGGAATCATATTTAGCACATGTTCAAATGATTTCAGAGACATTTCCCAACCAAAAACAGATTCAGCCACTCATTTGAAGCAATAAATAAATCATCTCCAAGTATTTAACATGTTCTTGAATCAATGAGAATAAAATATGGGATTGACATATAAAAACTTGTTAGATTGCACCAATAACAAGATCTAAACACGTTTATAAGCTTGAATCGCATGTACGAGCTTTAACAAGACCCGAATACAACCTTAGAGTAAAATAGTGGCCTGCTGAGTACAATGACGGGGTTATTAATCTATTATTTTAGTCTAAAAACTAGGTTCCATTCAGCATTTTCTTAGAGAATTGGCTTCCATCTACATTGTTAAACATTCAAAAAAAAAATTCAACTCTTAAAAAATAATTGAAAAAATATATATATATACAATTAGCATGAAATATGTGATAAATCAAGCATATCAAGTCCCTCACACTTAGTTTTTTGCTTTTCCTTAAGTAAAATCATCCAAACAGTCTTTCAAACTAATTTATAAGCATAGGAAACTTAATTCAAGTCCTCGATCAAAATCATTGAACAATTGTATCTCAATCCTTCATTCAATCTGATCAAATAATAGGTGATATACATAATTTATCAAATCAAGTCACAAAAGAGATAAAATCATTTCATGCTTCCTCTAATTTATCCTACTTTAATCATTTCATTCTAAGTTTAAAATGAATATGAACCAACCTAAAAGTATCATCATCTTAAGTAAATCTAAATCCCTTCTCGATTAAACATTAAACATAAAAAATTAAATAAATGAATGTGAGTTTGGCTTGGTTGAGAGGTTATTTAATCTTATTACTAGAAGATGAATATTTTGTCGTGAACATCCATGATACTTCAATTAAATGACCTCACATCAACTAGCTACTAACACCACTCATAAACTTCAAACCAATGGAGTGAAATTAAAACATTGATCATTGTTTAAATTTTAAGCAATTTTTTTCTTTTCTTTCTTTTTTTTCTTTTTTTTCATACTTTGCTTTTTAAACAAAGTTGGTGTAAATGCATAGATGGTGTAATAATTTTCTTAGCAAATATTCATTTTAAAAATGGAATGTCATAATGATCATAAGAATTTAATCATCAAAACCATGAAATGAATTGAAATAATTGATCATCAACTATCAAAATTAATAGGATAACATCTTAAATTTTCAAAAGAATCAAAGTCAAGAAGAAAAATGGTTAATTATTCAACAGAAAATTGGGAACTTGTTTTTCCACAACTTATAAATTACTTTAAAAGACATGATTAAAGGAGTTGATAAAGGACAACCAAAACATATGTAAAAAACATATATCCCTCCCCCTTCCCCCCTAACTTACGTTAAACATTGGTCCCCAATGTTAATAAAGTAGGAAATGGGAGAGAAAAAGGAACACATAGCACTCAGATAATAATATAAGCAGCTGATCCATTAAAGTGACATAGGAAATTGATCTTGAAGGAACAAACTGCAACAATAATTAAAACAGAGAAACACAAGTAAAATACACCAAAATAATGCTCATACATATATATATATATATATATCAAGAAAGTACCTAAAAGGGAGCAGATATATCAACATAATGAAAGTTACAAGAGAGAATACATCTAAAGAGAGTATCAAGGGCCATCCAAAAACAAAAAACCCAAATTTAACAAAGGAACTAGCCTAAGGACAAAAAGGGATAGTTAACAAAAGCTAACTAGGTGAAGGCATCTACTCGAGAATATAATCCCACAAAATACTAAGCCGCCTCTGAGCTACACTAATGTAATTAATAGCATCATCCACCTTGGTCTCAACTTATAAAATATACTACTCAAAATGCTGAAGCAAGGCCTACTGATCATCCAAAGTTGAAGGAGGAGGAACAATAGAAGGATCAGTAGCTGAAGGAAAAAAGTGACGAACAGAAGGGGAAATAGTCAAAGACTCACTAGCCGTAGTGGGAGTGACTTCAGAGGAAGCCTCATCCACTCCTTCCTCAACTTTTTCAACTAGAGAAGGGGTGGCAATAGCATCATCGAATCTTTCATCAGCCTGAAGTGGTTGCCAAGATAAATTTCTCCAAACTCCACCAACCTTGGCATATGACCATGACGTCAAATGAGAATATCTAATAATAAAGTTAAGCATGGGTTGCACCGCCACCTAGCCCTCAACAAGAACACCACCCTCTATAATAACTCTAGAAATTAATGTTGGAAAGCATAAATTTTTGTTTTCATGCTTGTAGCGAACAACATTCCAAATACTTTGCAAGATAAAGGAAACTAAGGGAAATCCATCAGTAGCATCCAATCTATAAAACATCTTATACAAGAGATAAGTATCTTTATACTTTATCTCATTCAGGCTACTCGCTCTAGGTATAACATTGGAACTTAACAGGGCTACCACAATTCTCTTTTGAACTAACTGCTAATTGGAAGGGTAATAGCTCTTATTAGGATGCTTGACCAAGTTCAAAGTGGAACAGGCAGTCTCAAAAGATAAAGAAGGATCCAATTCGATATTATCACTATGCATCCTGTCCACCCGATGTATATAAGGATTGCCAATATCTAGAACACTAAGAAGAGTATAAAGAGAAGCTCGAGTAATATGAATAGGTACACCACGTACCATAGAGAAAATATCAAGAAGATCATCGATTTCTTTTTCTTCAATGTTGGCATACATCTTTTTAACCAACATCAGATAATACGGGCCAATAATGACCAAAGCAAGGTTCCATCCCAAGGCGCAAAAAGTTGTTGATATTTGGAATTTCGCATCTAAAGCAAGGGCCAGAGACTTCTCATCAATGAACTTATTAGGTAAGCGGTAATGAAACCACTCAATGTTTTTTGCACTGCAAAAACGAGAAGGCTTTGGAGCACAAGAGCTAGAAGTGCCTTGGAATTATTGAGGGGACATGATAAACCTAGCTTAATAGAAATTAACATTAAGATAAGAATAAAATGGATAACAAACCTAGGCAAAAATATGCAAATGGATCGATAAAAACGGGCAATTTACCAAAATAAAAAATTTAATAGAGCATAATGGAGCCCAAATTAACTGAGAATAACTTAATGTAAGATTAAATAGCTTATATATGTGAAATTCCTAAAATGCCCCTAAGTCAGAAAAATGCCCAAATTTTTACGGAAAGCTTTATGCATAAATTACTACCAAACTGTAAAAAATCATCGAAGGAATCTAATGGTGACAAAATTATAACAAGAAAAAATCTAAGTCATCATGCAAAAGCCAAAAATGTAAGAGGTGTGAACAGTACTTTCAAACAAAAATTTAAAGATTCAGATTAGATTTTGAGGTTTTAAGGACAGATTGATGCGAAGATCATGTAGACTTTGAATTTATGAGATTTTGATACAAAAATCCCTAATTTTGGTGGAGATTTGAGTGAAAATCGAAGAATTTATAACTTGGGATATAGAACTTGCCAGGACAGAGAGAAGATTGAAGAGAGCTAGAGAAGAAAAGAGAGACGTCACCATTTCTAGCTTAATCGACAGTACAATGGCAACTGCTTGGAGTATAACGGCACCATTTTACTCCTACCATTTGAGTCCCAAAAAACTAAAATGTTTACTTAAGTGAATAGCTCCACGCCGTTTAAGAGGCATGGGTTACTCCTGGAGATAAGATGAATTTCAATTTTCAAGCTCCAATTCACTTCTAAATTGCCCCAATTTAATGCTAAACAAAGATTAAATAATTTCCTAGCTAAATTACTAAAGATACTGTTGAAAAAAAATAAAACTAAACCCAATTAAGTTAGGTAGGATTAAACTTCTAAAAAGGAAAAAAACAAAAAAAGGGAAAAAAAAACTTAAACAAACCTAAGGAAAACAATATTAAGACAAATTAAACATCTCAATAGAAACCTTAAAAATTGATCAAATTAAAAAAAATTTACAAAATAAAATAAAAAATAAAAATTTAAGAATAATTTCTAGGAAAAGCTTGTAAAAGAGACTAATAAACTAAACCTAATTTAAAAGACTTGAAACAAGATAATAAATTAACTAAAAACAAGAAAACGGAACTAAACTAAGAATAAAATTAAGAAAGATTACTGAAAATAAAAAGATTAAGACAAAAAAAATTAAACAAAAGTCAAAAAGAAACTTAAAACCTTGAATAAGAAAACTAAAGACTTAATTGGAAAAGAAACAAAACATGCTAATATTAACATATAACAAAACTTAAAAGGGGTAAGAAAGAGTGAAAATCTCGACTTGTTCATTGACCTAATTAGGCACATTCAGTTTGGCCCTTTGTCCACTGACTTTAAAAGATGATTGTCCATTGAAAACTTCAATGGTACCATGAAAATATACATTAAGAACATTATAAGGACCAGTCTAGTGCGATCGCAATTTTTCAAGAAAAAGTTTCATACGAGAGTTATAGATTAGAACTTTATCGTCAACTTTAAATTCACGAGGAACAATGTTACTATCATGCCATTTCTTCATTCTTTCCTTATATAATTTGACATTTTCATAGGCACTAAGATGAAATTCATCCAATTCATTTAATTACAACAACCTTTTCTTTCCAGCTTGCCTTAAATTGAAATCTAAGAAATTAATTGCCTAAAATGACTTATGCTCCAATTCCATAGGTAAATGAAAAGATTTACCATAAATCAAACGATATGGAGACATACCAATAAGTGTCTTAAAAGCAGTCCAATAAGCCCATAATTTATCATCTAATTTTAAAGACTAATCCTTTTTAGATGCATTAACGGTCTTTTCAAGAATTCTTTTGATTTCCCTATTGGAAATTCCCACTTGACCGCTTGCTTGCAGATGATAGGGCATGGCAACTTTATCTGTTACATCTTATTTAGATAAAAGAGAACTGAATTGCCTATTGAAAAAATGAGAACCTCCATCACTAATTGTAGCTATAAGTGTTCCAAATCTTGTAAAGATATTTCTTTTTAAGAATTTAATAACCTCTCTTGCATCATTTGTAGGTAAAGTAACTACTTCAACTCATTTGCTTGCATAATCAATTGCTACTAAAATGTATTGATTGACAAACGATTTAGGGAATGGTATCATAAAATCAATGCCTTAATCATAAAAAATTTCACATACTAAAATTTTATTTAATTGCAATTAATTTCTTCTTCAAATGTTTCTAGTTCTTTGGCATTTATCACAAGATTTTACAAATACAAATCCATCCTAAAATAATGTTGGCCAATAGAATCCTGATTATAAAACCTTATGAACATTTCTAATTGGCCCAAAGTGTCTTCCAACTTCTTTCGAATGACAATGAGTCAAAATAGAAGGCACTTCAGAATAAGGCACACATCTCCTTATTATACCATCTCCACAAATCTGAAACATGCATGGGTCATACCAAAGAAACTTCTTTCCATTTAAAAGAACTTCTTTCATTGCTAATAAGAAAAATCATAAGGAATAACATTGCCAACTAAATAATTTACATAATCAACAACCTATGGCGAGTCATCCTTAACTGCTAATAAATGCTCTTCAATAAACATTTCCTTAATGTTTGGAAGAGGTTAATTTTCCAGTACTTTCTCATTTAACCTTGATAGATGGTTAGCAAAGAAATTCTCAGCACCCTTTTTATGTTTAATTTCAATATCAAACTCTTGTAATAGTAAGTTCTGATCAATCTTGACTTAGCAACAAGTTTTGTTGTTAAATACTTCAAGGCCACATGATTAGTATACACTATCACATTTGATAAAATTAAGTAAGAATGAAACTTATTAAATACAAAGACAAGAGCCATCATCTCCTTCTTAGTTGTTATGTAGTTCTTTTGGACATCATTTAATGTCCTACTAGAATAATAAATAGGATGGAAAATCTTATCCTTCCTTTGCCCAAGAACTATTACAATAGTAAAATCTCTTGCATTACACACTAACTCGAAAGGTCGAGAATAATCTGGTTAAACTAAAATTGGTGCACTTATAAGTATAGCTTTAAGAAGTTCAAAAGAGTGTATACACTCATCGTCAAAGTCAAATGTTGCATCCTTGGTCAAAAGATTAGTAAGAGGTTTAGTGATTTTTGAAAAGTCCTTGATAAATCTCCTATAAAATCTAGCATCATCTAAGAAGCTCCCGATTGCTCAAACTAAATTTGAAGGTAGTAGTTGAGCAATGACTTCTATCTTACCTGGATTTACTTTTATGCCTTTATTAGATATCTTAAGACCCAATACTATACACTCTTGCACCATGAAGTGACATTTTTCCTAATTTAATACCAAATTCATATCTTCACGTCTCTTAAGCACCTTATTAAGATTTTCCAAACAAAAGTCAAAAGACATTCCAAACACTAAAAAATCATCCATAAAATCTTCAATGCAGGACTCATTCATATTAAAAAAATAGCTAACATGTAGTGTTGGAAAGTGGTAGGGCTATTGCACAGTCCAAAAGGTGTATGCATATAAGTTAATGTTCCATAAGGACAAGTGAAAGCAGTTTTCTCTTGATCCTCGGTGACTACTGGTATTTCTAAATACCTACTATATCCATCCAGTGCACAATGAAAGTTTTGTCCAGCTAATATTTCTGTAACTTAATCAATGAAAGGAAGTGGGGAAATGATCTTTTCTAGTGGCTTCATTTAATTTTCGATAATTAATGCACATACGCCATCCAGTGACCTTCTTTGTTGTTAATTACTAATTTTGCTCATTCTGAATCATAGTGATACCTCTTTTTTTAGGTACCAGTTGAAATGGACTAACCCAAGGTGAATAAGAAATAGGGTAAATTATTTTAGCATCTAACAATTTAATCACATCATTCTTCACAACTTCCTTTATATTAGGATTTAATTTACACTACGGTTAGACAAAAGAAATACTTCCTTCTTCTATAAAAATCTTATGAGGACAAATTGAAGGGCTTAATCCTTTGATGTCCGAAATTGTCCAGTCGATAGCCTTACTATGCTCTCATAAAACTCACAATAACTTGTCCTCTATACTTTCGTTCAAAGATGATGATATTATAATAACAAATTGAGATAGGGGACTTAGGAAAAGATACATAAGATGTAAAGGAATGGGCTTTAATTCTAAATCAGGTGGCTCTTCTATTAATGACTTTGGAAAATGCTTGATAGCCCTTTCTGAAGTCTCAAATGTCTTCAAATGATGCCACCTTGTAGATACCTATCTTGCATCTAGAGCTCCTAAAACTTTATCCATTTCTTTTTCAATTAGGTCTATTAACTAAGTATGAGTTAATACTTTCTGTAAAGTATTAGTATATAATATCATGAAAGGGTCACTCATATGATGATGAATTCCTATAAAATTGCAACAGTCATTATCTATTGGATGCTACATTAATTTAGACATATCAAATTCTACTTTCTCATCCTAGAAATGCATAATTAACTTTCCACCATACACATTAATTAGTGCCCTTACTATAGCCATAAATGGTTGTCTAAGAATGATAGGCACCTTATAATCTTCTTCCATGTCCAATACCAAGAAATCCACAGGAAAAATAAATTTATCATCCTTTGCTAAAACATCCTTAATGATAGAACAGATTGCTAACTGTAAAGAAATTATTATAGGCTTAGGTTCTTCCAACCCTAATTTTTTAAAAATAGAGAAAGGCATTAAATTGATAGTAGCACCAAGATCCATAAGTGCTCTCTCTATTTGTAAACTACCTATAGTATAAGGAATGGTAAAACTATCAGGGTACATTAGTTTAGGCAGCAACTTCTTCAATAGGATTACAGAACATTCTTCATTCAGTCTCACAGTTTCATAATCTCCTAATTTGCACTTCTTTGACATTATTTCCTTTAAAAACTTTGCATAGCTTGACATTTATGTAGGGCTTAAGAAAATGGGATATTAATATGTAATTTCTTGAACATTTCAACAAACTTCCCAAATTGCTTCAAATTGCTTATCTAACTTTTCACTCTTTAACCTCAGAGGGTAAGGGATTTGAGGTTGGATTTGATCTTGAATTTCACTAATCACTTTCTTATCTTTCTCTTTCTTTTTTACTACTTCCACCACTGTTTCATCATTTTGCTCACTTATTTCTTCACCCTTCTTTTCTATCTCTCTATTCTTCACTTCCTTACAACTTCTTAAGGCAATGGCCTTTGCATGCTCCCTAAGATTGGCTTCAGTTGTACTTGCTAGCTTACCAAGAAGCCTTTCTTGCAAAAGTTGAGATATTTGGCCAACTTGAGTCTCTAGGTTTTTAAAGGCTACTTCATGATTCTGTAGTAAAGACTCATTACCCTGAATGAATTCTGATATTGTCTCTTCTAAATTTGACTTTGCTAGTAGAGGTATCAAATCTCGGTGGTGGAGCTCTTTATGTCTGGGCAAGAGGTTGGTAAGTGTTTTGATTATCTCTCCAAGAGAATTTTAGGTGGTTTATCCATGCAGGATTGTAGGTATTTGAATATGGATCATTCCATTGCCTATTATAGCTCACATGTTGTGCTTGATCAAGCTCTCTAGCAAATGGGCTATCTACTTGGCAATCTAATAACAAGTGAGAGGAACTCCCACAATGCTCACATTCAATTAGATTTCTAATTCCACTATTTCCAACATCACTTACCCAACTGTCCAATTTCTTATCAAAATATCCGTTCGGGCTGTTAAGGCAACTACATCATTGATAGCATGCATCCTATGTGGTTTTCTTGGATTGTGTTAAGAGTTATATTGAAAATTGTTAATTTTCATCTCTTCAATAATATTATATACTTCTTTCGGAGTTTTATGTATAAAAGTTTTGCCAGCTGCGACGTTTATAATGCATCAAGTAGAGGGTGTGAGGCTTATGTAAAATATGTCCACTTGTTTCCAAGTATTAAAACCATGGCTAGTACACTTAGCTTAAATTTCCTTATATCTTTCCCATGCCTCATATAAGCCCTCATTTTCATACTGCACAAAGGAACTAATTTCGGTTTTCAATTTTGCAATTTTTGTAGCCAAAAAAGAAGCTAGAAACAATTTCATTAACTCATCCTATATTGTAAAGGAACTAGGTGGATAAGTATTAAGCCATGCTCTAGCCTTTTCTCTAAGAGAAAAAGGAAATAATTTAATCTTAATAGCATCCTCAAGAAGTTCATTACTCTTAAAAAGATCACAAATATCTAGAAAATTATGTAAATGTTCATTTAAATCTTCAAGATGTGTTCCACCGAATTGAGAAGCTCTAATTATTGAGATTATACTATAGGGGATTTCAAAATTATTGGCATTGATCTTAGGTTGCACAATGCCAGTCATAGGTTGCCCTATGTTTCCTGGTGCTAAATCCATCATGGTCAAGGGTCTAGCACCCTCTTGAGGTTTGTTTTTTGTTTGTTCTAGTGAGTCCATTTTTTATTCAATTGATTGTTCACAAGAATTCTCTACTCCTACAAATTCAAACGTTCTCACTTAAGTTTCTTTTTTTTGCTTCCAAAGTGACCCCTCAATCTTCGAATCAAATTCTAACTTCTCGAGTTTTTATCCCCGAGTAAACATACAAACTAAAGCACGAAAGAAAATAAAACAATCTAACTAATTAATAAAAAGTCACAAGATAAAGTACATGCAATAAAACAAAGCAAGAAAAAAATTTAAAAAATTTAAAAAATATAAATATCTCTAAAATAAAATTTTTGATTGGTTTTATATGAAGGCCAATTAACTCAAATAATTCACAATTTATGTTCTTTAAGCACAATTTTCTTAAATTGAATTTAAAACTAACTCTGATGGCAATCACAACTAATATATGAAAGTATTTAAGATCCAAGTATTATTCCCATGGGGATCTAAGCTAAATTGCAAGTACTAGGTCCAATTTAGATTGCAATTATCTAGAGATTCAAATGTAATTGAAATCAAGAACTGAGATGACTAATTAAACTTTAAACTATCAAGTTATGCAGAATAACGTAGTTGATAAAATG